>JAULKQ010007659.1:0-48488 GCA_032356285.1 Smithsoniella earleae | reverse complement strand
GGGATCGGTCTCGCGGATCAGTATTTGAGGGTCAGCTTTTCGTTGCCGAACTCGAAGCCTTTGAGCCGGTTCAGAAAGCTCATGCCAAGCAGCGAAATACCGAGCCCGCCGTCCGACACCGAGGCACGGACATTGCGGACGTAGAGCGCGCCGATACCGATGCCCTCGAGCGTGATCGGCGCGGCCCGCGCGGTGCCGTTCGCGGTGTTGACGATCTGGGAATAATCAAGCGTGTCCGGGTCGATATGCAACCGGCGGGCCGCCTCCTGCGTCAGCACCACATCGCTCGCCCCGGTATCGACCAGAAACAGCACCGACCGGCCCTCGACTTCGGCCTCTATATAATAATGGCCGTCCTGGGCCGCGTAGAATGTGATGGCCCGCCCCTCGGCCTGCTCGTAGCCTTCTGCCGGCGAGACATTGGCCACCACCCTGTCCTTGATCAGGCCCAGTTCGTCCTTGAACGAATAGAAAATCGCGATCCCTGCGCCGACGGCGATCCAGATGGCGATATGCCGCATGGTGCGCCCCGCGTTTTCGCGGAAGGCAGCGCCCATCCCCAGGCTGACCACCATCAGCAGTGCGATCAGATAACTGAACCGCGCCCAGTCGATATCCCCCGCCGCAACGTCGGGAAACGCCACCACGAGGACAAGGACAAGGGCGAGAACCGCCGCCAGGAAAATACCCGCCCAGAAGCACCCCCCACGGCCCTCCGGCTCGGGGTCCATGTCGTACTGATTGTCCCAGGGCGATTGCGGCCTAGGATGGTTCATTGGGCTGGTTCATCCGGCTAGCTAATCTTTTGTATCGAACACCAGCAGCACATTACCCGGCATCTTGAAGTAAAGACCATAGCCGGAATTGAAGATCAGCTTGCCGTTGGCGACGATGGGGCCCGACGCACCGCTCATCGAGCCGCCATGGGTTTCCTCCCCCGAGACGGTTTCGAACGTTGCCGTCGTGTCGTAGTGCCACAGGACCTCGCCGGTTTCGCTGTCGTGAATCCGCAGCACCCCGTCCATGGACCCCGCGAGCACCATGCCCGGCGCGGCAGTCACCGCCTGCGACAATCCGGAATAGCAGAACTGCCGGTCACCGCAGACATCCGTCGCCGCCGGCGCCTTCCACTTATACTGACCTGTCTTTATGTTTAGGGCGTAAAGGCCGGGCCGCGCCTCCTCGTCATAGGAACGCGCATCGGGCATGTCGGTAATCGGCACGAAGAGCGTATCCCCCGTGGCCGCCATGCCGAAATGGACCCCGCCCTGGATCCCGCCGCGGCCCACCTTCTGCTGCCAGACGACCACGCCCGTGTCTGGATCGAGGGCGTGGACCATGCCGGATTTCTGACCGCCCAGGACCAGCTCGGTCCCGTCATCCAGCACGGCAAAGATGGTCGCCGCGCCGAAGTCGAAATCGGGGCCGTTCTCCTTTGGGCAATTGTCGTCGTTGACCGTGTCGCAGGCGCCGTTCCAGGCATCGTTCGCGGTGCCCTGGTGGACCCATTTGATGGCGCCTGAATCGATGTCGAGGGCGAACATCGCATCGCTTGTATCGGTCGCGGGCGACGACAGGTTCTCGCCTGTCCCGAAATAGATCTGCCGGCGCTTTTTGTCGATCGCCGGCGTGTTCCACACCGTGCCACCGGACGGCCCGTACTGGTTCGCGCCCGACCGGTTCTGCCCCTGCAGGGTCAGCGGTTCACGAATGGTGAATGTCTGCCACTGGCGTGTCCCGGTCGCCGCATCATAGGCGATGACCGATCCCCGGAAGGTGCAGCACTCGTAAAGCGGATCGGTGGGCGGTCCGGTTTCAAGGGCCGATACCGCAACGATCAGTTTGTCCTCGAACCGGGTGGGTGCAGCCGTAATCGTGGTGTTGACGTGATCGTCTGCCCGGTCCTTCCAGACGAGGGTGCCGTCGACCACATTGAGCGCATAGACGTTGCCGAGAATGTCACCGAAATAGGCCCGGGGCCGGGCAGTCTCATCACCCGCCTCCCAGCTGTCGATCACGATGCCCGTGCGCACCTCGGCCGACGCCTGGAACGACCACCGGACACAGCCGGTTTCTTCTTCCAGCGCATAGACCTTGCCGCTGTGGCTGCCGACGTGAATCGCCCCGCCAGCAAGGCTTGGCTGCGACCTTGCGCGGTTGGCTCCCGGATAGGCAAAGGCCCATTTGAAGGTCAGCTTCGGCAGATCTTCAACCGTGAGGCCAGCCACCTCGGCCGGGATCGACCGCCGGTTCGACGGCTGGATGCCCCAGTAGGTTGAAAGGGGCGGACGGTTGAAATCGAAGACCGCCGCCTCGCCGTCGCACAAAGGTGCGACCGCCACGTCTCCCATGCCGATTTCCCGCCCCGCCAGGTACTCGGCGACCTGGACTTTCTCCTTGTCGGACAGAAGCGCCGCTTCATCCCGCATGATGCCGTCGTTGAGCGCAAACAGGATCGCCTCGGGCGTCATCATGCTGATCATGCTCTCGTGCGGCGCCTTCGGCACCTGCCCTGAATGGCAGCTGAGACAGACTTCCTCGAAGATCGGGCGGCCCGGCATTTTCGCGCGGGCCTCCCGCGCCTTGAACAGCTGCTCCATGCTTTCAGCCGCATCGAGATCCGCCTCGATCCAGCCGCGGTCGGACTCAGCTGTAGCCGCTTCTTCCGCGGGCACTACCGACGCCTCCTCACCGCACGCAGCAAGCAAGCAAAACGCGCCTGCAGCGAGCAGCGAACGTACCCGCACCGGCCTACTCCCCATCTGCCGGTTCGAAGACCAGCAGCACGTTTCCTGGCATGTGGAAGTAGAGCCCGTAGCCGGAATTCATGAACAGTTTTCCATGGGCCGCGACAGGCCCCGACGCGCCGCCGAAAGACCCCCCAAAGGCCTCCTGTCCGGAAACGGTTGTGACCGTCTGGGTCGAGTCATATTCCCATACAACTTCACCGGTCGCGGCATCGTGCACGCGCATCACGCCGTCCATGCCGCCCGCCATGACGACGTCGGGCAAGGCAGTGATCGCCGCCGAGATTCCGGGGTGACAGAACTGGCGGCCGTTACAGACGTCAGGTGACGGCGCCTTCCATAAAAACTGACCTGTCTTTACATTCAGAGCGTAAAGACCCGGGCGCGCCTCCTCCTCGTAAGTGAGGCCATCATCCATGTCGGAAATCGGGATGTAGAGAACGTCCCCGTCGGCCGCCATGCCGAAGTGCACACCGGCCTGGATTCCGCCCCGGCCAACCTTGTTCTGCCAGATCACCTCGCCGGTGTCCGGATCGAGCGCATGTACCATGCCCGACTTCTGGCCGCCGATGACATAGTCCTTCCCGTCACTGTCGGTGACGAACATGGTGGCAGCTCCGAAGTCGAGGTCGGGTCCGTTTTCCTCGGGACAGTTGGCCGGCTGGTCGGTGTTGCAGGCCTGGTTCCAGGCATCGTTGGGCGTCGCCTGATAGGACCATTTCACCTCGCCGGTGGTCATGTCGAAGGCGAAGATCGCATCGCTCGTGAGCGTCGCGGGCGAGGAATAGTTCTCGCCTGTACCCACATAGAGCTGGTTGCGCTTCGGGTCGATCGACGGGCTGTTCCAGATCGGCGCACCGGACGGTCCAAAATTGTCGGTTCCCACTGCATTCTTGCGGGTGAACTTGGCTTCTTCCTCGATCGTGAAGGTCTGCCACAGCTTCTCACCCGTTGCTGCGTCATAGGCGACAATCGACCCGCGGAACGTGCAGCACTCATAATGCGGCGAGCCCGCAGGCGTCACCTCGAGTGAGGAGACCGGCACGAACAGCTTGCCGTCATGAAGCGAGGGAGTGCCGGTGATGGTGGCATTTGGATGATCGTCCGGCCGGTCGCGCCAGATCAGCTTGCCGGTTTGCGCGTCGACCACGTAGACGTTGCCGAGCAGATCGCCGAAATGAAGCCTGGGCTTCGCGGCGGCATCACCCGCCTCCCACATGTTCATGGCCAGCCCCGTGCGCACCTCCGACGAGGCAAGGAACTTCCAGCGCACACACCCCGTGTCCTGGTCGAGCGCAAAGACCGTACCGTTGTGGCTGCCGACGAATACCGCCCCCATGGCGAGCGTCGGCTGCGACCGCGCTCGCAGGGTTTCGGGATAGGCGAAAGCCCACTTCAGTTCGAGCTTGGGGAAATCCTCCTTGGTCAGGCCCGCCCTCTCGGCCGAGATCAGCCGGGTGTTGCCTTTGGTCTGGCCCCAGTTGGTGCCATAGGGCAGATCGAAAACATCGAATGCGGCCGCCTCGCCCTCACAGACAGGTGCCTGGTAGTCCGCCGATGCGCCGAGGTGCCGGCCCGTTACGTATTCCGAGACGTGCTGCTTTTCTTCATCCGTAAGGTGTTCGGACTGCTCCTGCATGACGCCTTCGGTGAGCGCCCGGTAGACCGATTCAGCCGTGGCGATGTTCAGCATCGCCCGGTGCGGCGCCTTGGCAACCTGGCCTTCGTGGCAGCTCTGGCAGTTCTCGACATAAACCGCTTTACCCGGGCCTTCGAGCAATGCCGGATCGTAACCCTGGATGGCCGGGATTTCGATCTGGTCCGGCGCCCCGGCAGCCGCCTCTTCGGCTGGTGGATTTGCAGGCGTGTCAGCCGCCTGGTCGCAGGCCGCAAGCGCCGTCAGAAACAGCCCTGCCGCCAGTGCTTTAACCGTGCTCATTTTGTCTCCCCTTCAGTCGCCGAATGGTGCCACGCGGCGCGCGCGAAAGGCAAGACATGCTCCGCACGGGAGAGGTCTCGATGCGGTTGTCCGCAAGGGCGCAACACCTAACCCGCCGATGTTGCAGGTGCCTGCAGGCGGTGATCTGGCTAGCCGGAAATGCGCCGGAACTTCTTCTGGCGCCGCCTGAGGCCGAACAGGCCCGCAAGTGCAGCCCCGAGGCCTACGGTCGAGGCGGGTTCGGGCACGTCCGCCACAAGCATGAGTCCATACACCCCGGTGTCGCGGAAGGTTGTCCAGCGAAGGCCGTCGAGGACCGCGCTGGGGTGCACGATGATATTGAAATCGATCAGGCTGATCGCACCACCGACATTGAAGATGTCAAACTCGTCACCAGCACCAAGATTGGCAATGCTGGCAGCGGACGCTGGCCGGAAATCCACGAGGATCGTGGCGCCCGGATGAATGCCCAGAGCACCGCCCACGTCAACCGCATCGAACTCAACGCCACGGTCACCCGGCAGGTTCTCGATGTCGCCTGAATTGTCTGCATCCAGGAATTCCACGTGGAGGACACTTGTCGCCGTGTAGGTGACCGAGCCGGCAAAGGTCTGCAGACCCGTACCGTGGCCCGGTGCGTGGGTGCCCTCGATCGTGGTGCCACCCGCCTGTACATGTCCGTCGCCTGTCAGGGTCGTACCTTCGCCAAAGGTCACGGTTTCGGCCCGGATCATGTTGTCGCCTGACGTATTGACGAAGTCGACTGTAACCGAGCCCGCCGCCTCGAAGGACGAACCCGCACCGCCACCGGTGTCCAGAACGTAACCGACCGAGGTCGACACAAGGCTCAGAATTCCCGCGGCGCCGCTGTCGGTATCGTTTTGAACCAGGATATCCGAAAAGCTTGTGAGCTTCCCCTCGCCAACGGTACGGGTCGCGCCGTCCGCCACTTCGATCTGCAAGAAGTCGTCGGATCCCCCACCCGTGACCGTGCCCACAATGTTGGTCAGCGACATCCCCTCGCGCAGGAAAACCGAGTCCGATGCCGACCCACCGTCGACACCGCCCGCGATCGTGCCGCTGATCAGTTCAATTACATCAGCCGAACCCTCGCCGAGAATGCTGCCGCCAAGAAGGCCGTTTGCAAATTGGACCGTGTCGCTGCCATCGCCCATGAGCATGTCGCCTCCGACAATGCCACCACTGAAATTGACAAAGTCATCGCCGCCGTTACCGACAATGTCGTCGCCGATGCTGCCACCAGACACAGCTATGCTGTCGGAGCCGTTATCGCTGATTATGTCGCCAAGCACGGTGCCGCCGCTCATGAAGACGGTGTCCGGTTCCGTTCCGTTTGCCGCATCGAGACCTGTCCGGACATTGTTCGCACGTCCACCCGTGATGATGATCGTATCCGAACCGTCATCCGCCTCGAATTCGCCGACACCGCCCCCATGAAGCTCCAGCCGGTCATTGCCGTTGTCGCCTGCGATTTCGTTCGTTGTGCTGGTCGAACCGCCAGAGACGATAATGGTATCGTTGCCGCTGCCCGCCCGGACGCCGTATAGAACGGTTCCGCCGGTTATCCGGATGGTATCCTCGCCGCCAGGCGAGGCACCGATATCCGAATCGTCGTCCGAAAGAACATTGCCGACGATGCCGCCGCTCAGCCAGATCGAGTCGTCACCGTCATCGGACGCAGAATCGTCATCCTCGTCTCCGAAAATGCCGCCGGTAAACGAACCGCCCGAAACTGTTATGGTGTCGTTCCCGCGGCCCCCGTAGACCGGCTCGCCAGGGGAACCAGCAGCAAGCGCAACTGAATCGTCGCCGTACCCGGCGTCGATTTCACCCGTTACCGTCCCGCCTGTAACCCTGATCGTATCGTTGCCGCCATTGCCCTGAATATCATTGACTAGCCCGCCGTCGATCCTGATGGAGTCGGCGCCGCCATCTCCAGCACCGTCGTCGTCGTCGTCGTCATCATCGTCGTCGTCGTCATCGTCGTCATCATCATCATCGTCGTCATCATCGTCGTCATCGTCGTCACCGCCGCCGCCGCTGCTGGCCTCATCGCCGCTGATAATTCCGTCGACCCTGCCACCAGTGACGTAAATTGTATCGTCGCCTTCCTCGCCTTCCACGTCACCGCCGACAGTCGCGCCCGTCATTCGGATAGAGTCGTTGCCGCGTCCACCACGAATGTGGTCGTCGTAATCCCCGCTGGAAATAAAGATCGTATCGCTGCCATTACCGGCGCTGTAAGTGGTGTTGTCGCCGGACCCGGCGCAGTTGATCGTCTGGGACGAACCGTTGCCGCCTGGCGAGCACGTCGCCCACGCGGTCGACGCCGGCATCAGACCCAACCCCACCGCCATGGCAGCCGCAGATGCGCCTGCCTTGAGTGTTTCCACCTTCTGTCCAAGGCCTGCTGTACGCAGCCGTGACTCGATTTGCACACTGTACGTATGACGCACGTGTTCCGTCTCCTGCTTCGCAGGAGGTCTGTTCTGGAACGACAGGACAATTCACAGCCTTTTGTGCGGGTTTGCCCAAACCCGACGCAGCCCTTAGACAGCGATCACCTGCACGTCCCAACCGAACCTCCACACATGCCCCCAAACGGGGGCGGTTCAATTGGAAAATGCGGGCGCTTTACTAGCCTACGGGATACTGTTGATCAACACATTTATTTCGGTTTTTATGTTTTATCTCAATAAATTAACACATATCGACTTTGCTCAAAAACTGACATAGGTCGGAATTTAAAAGGCGGCCCCGGGAAAGGCTGTACGATCTCCGGGGCCGCCGCAAAGGGTTCGGGAAAGGCTGTGAGATCCGGAACCCTTTTTTCTGTTCAGGCTACGCTAGATGGTGGCCTTGCTGTTGCGTTTCAAGCGCCGTCGCCTGAGACCGAACAAGCCGGCAAGCGCCACGCCCAAACCCGCGCTCGTCGCCGGCTCGGGCACATCCTCGAAAAGCTCGATTCCGAAAACGGAACCACTGGTGAACGTACGCCACTGCAACCCGGCGATCAGTGAGTCAGGCGTGACGATCAGGTTGAAGTCGCCGGTGATGGTGCCGCCACCCGTGAGCTGGAAGATTTCGAACTGATTGCCATCGACAAGCCCCGTCAGAAGCGACGCCGCTTCGTCGATGAAATCCACAACCAGGTAAGCCCCCGCCGTGATGTTGAGATCGCCACCGGCGGTGATGTCCATGCCGTCGAATTCCGTGCCGCGGGCGCCGGGCTCGATGTCGAGGCTCGCGTCGGTGTCGTCAAACTCGGCGAGAAAGAAGCTGCCCGCACCGAACGTGGCGTCGCCTGCATTGACGATAATTCCCGGCGAATTGCCCGGCGACACGCCGCCGTTGAAGAACGTACCGAACATGTCTGTCACGCTCGACGTGATCGTACCTTCACCGGTCAGCATGGTGCCTTCGTCGAATGTAACCGTGCCGGCATCGATCATGTTGTCGCCCGAGGCGTTGACGAAATCGACCGTGGCCGCGCCCGACACCTGGAAGGTCGTGCCGGTGAATACGGGGGACGCGGTGGTCGGTGCGAGAATCAGCGTGCCCCGCGCACCCGGGTCGGTATCGTTGCGGATCAGCACGTTTTCGAGGCTGGTGAACTGGCCGCCATCGAATGTGCGGGACGCGCTGTCAACGACCTCGACCTGCAGAAAATCAGTACCGCCGCCACCGCCGATCTCCCCTCCGAGGACGTCGGAAAAATTCATTGTCTCACGGAGGAAGATCGTATCGGAACCGGCACCGGCAAGCACGTTGCCCGTCACGACGCCGCCGACCAAGTTGACGGTATCCGAATCGTTTCCGCCCAGCAGGTTTCCGCCGACTGTTCCCGCCAGCATGTTGACGGAATCATTGCCGTCACCGCCGGTTACGGCGCCACCGGTCGTACCACCACCGAAATTGATGAAGTCGTCGCCGTCGCCTCCTGTAACTCCACCAATGACGCCGCCGCTCGTAAAGGTAAGGGTATCGTTGCCGAATTCGGCGTTGATCGCGCCGACGGTTGCGCCGCCCAGATGGATGGAGTCGCGGTCGCCCGTGCCGCCCGTTCCGTTGGCGTCACCGATGACGTTCACACCGCCAAAGGCACCCGACACCAGAACGATGACGTCCGCCCCGACGCCGCCGATGATATCGCCGCCAATGGTAAGGGCCACGGTGTCGCCGCCGTTCAGATCGTCAAGCACGATGCTGTCGAAGCCTCCGCCGCCTTCGACATTCCCGGACACTATGCCGCCAACCAGCGTCATGGTGTCACTACCGCCACCGCCAAGGAGCGAACCGCCGATGGAATAGCCGGCTGCGTTCAACTGGACGTCGTCGTTACTGCCGCCGAAATCCACATTGCCGGTGACTGTGGCGCCGCCACCCAGAACCGTTATCGTGTCCGATCCGCCGCCGGCGCGGATGTCTTCCGCAATGACCGCGCCATCCAGGATGATCAGGTCGCCGTCACCGCCGGCATCGACCCGGCGGCCAACAGTGGAATTGGTGATGGTGATCGTATCGACGCCGCTCGATGTCAGGAGATCCTGCCCGAGGGTCGAACCGTCCAGTTCCACCTCGTCGGCGTCCGTTCCCGAATTGAGGTTGCGGCTGACAGAAGAGTTGGTGATCGTGATCGTGTCCGCGCCACCACGGCCAAGCACATCCCGACCAATGGTGCCATTGGTGACCGTGATCTCGTCAGAACCGTCGAACACGACGGTATCCCCGCCATTCGGATCCGCAATATCGCCGTCGAGGTCCTGCCCGACCAGACCGCCGTTTACTTCGAGGATATCGTCGCCGACGCCGCCCTGGACGTCGTCCTGGGCCGTTCCGAAAACCCGGATCGTATCGGACCCGCCCTGGTTCTGCGTCGCTGTCGGGTTCGCAATATCGCCCGTCACGTCATCGTCGGTACCTGTACCCGCACCGGCAACCCCGCCGGCCTGAATGACGATGGAGTCCGCCCCCTCGCCGCCAGCGATGAAGTCGCTTCCCGAACCGCTGCCGACTGTCGCGCCGCTTTGCACGGTGATGATGTCGTCGCCGAGCCCACCGTCCACGCCATCGCCATCGGGATTGGGTGCGGTGGTATTGCAGACGATGGTGTCGGCGGCGCCAGTGCCGTCGGGCGTACAGACCGCCCAGGCCTCCCGGCCCGAAAGCAGGCCAAGTCCAACCGCCATCGCGGCGGCAGAAGCCGTGCCGCGCAGCACGTTTGCACGCAGATTTGCCGGCTGACGATCAGGATCGGAGCTGTGTCGGATGCGTTCGCGCACGCCAGTCCTTTCGTAAAGAAACTGGACCGTCCGGAACGTTCGGAAAACGCACACAAAGCTAGCGTCACGGGCAACAGCCCGTTCAGCAGAAGATATTCCTCACGTCCCATCGAAGCCCAAGCACCACCGGAAAATCGGTGGATTTCGATGAGTACGATTCGGAGGATAACGTCAGCTTGAGGGAGGTTTCAACGCTCTTTTTGACTTATGTCAGCTTTTTATCAAATTTGATCTAATACGCCTCTACAGCAACGAGAATCCGGCTTCCATGAGCGGCAACTTCCGGACCCGTTCACCGGTCGCGGCAAAAATCGCGTTGGCCAGCGCCGGGGCCAGTGGCGGCACGCCGGGCTCGCCAATGCCGCCGATAGGGCCGTTCTCCATGATGAACACCGAAACCGGCGGCATCTGGGACAGCTTGACCATTTCATAGGTATCGAAATTGTGTTGGACCGTGGCGCCGCCGGCGATGTCAATGCGGCCATAGACCGCCGCTGTCAGCGCATAGGCAATCGAGCCTTCGATCTGTGCCTCGATGGTCCGTGGGTTGATCGCCGTCCCACAATCCACCACGGCCGTGATGCGTTCGAGCTTCAGGGTCTTGTCGGCAGGCACGGAGATTTCCACCACCTGACCACAGATCGACCCGAAGCTTTCATGAATCGCAACGCCACGGTGGTGCCCTTCCGGCGGTGGAACCGACCAGTCGGACACGGCAGCCAGCCGTTCCAGCACGGCAAGATTGCGAGGGTGCTCCTGCATCAGCGCCCGCCGCAGGTCGACCGGGTCCTGCTGGGTTGCGGCCGCAATCTCGTCCATGAAACTTTCGACGAAAAACGCGTTGTAGGTATGCGGAACAGCACGCCAGAACCCCAGCGGCGCACCTGCCTCGGGCATCGAATAGTCAAGCCGCTGGTGGGGCATCGAATATTGCAGGTGCTCGGCCCCGTGGACCGAGATCTGGTCGACGCCACCCTGCACCCGCTGTGGCGCAAGCTGCTGCGACACCGACGGCACCACCAGCTTGTTGTCCCACACCACGGGCAGGCCCACCTGGTTGATCCCCGCGGTAAACGACGCGGCCGCACAGGGCCGCATCATCGGCTGCGCCATGTCTTCCTCACGTGACCAGATCACCTGGACGGGCACGCCGGCTTCGCGAGACGCAATGATGGCGGGACGAACGAAACTCATGCCGATCCGGCGGCCGAATCCCCCGCCGAGATAGGTGACATGAACATTCACATCGGCGATATCGACGTCGAATTCCTCGGCAATCGAATGCCGCACCCGGCCGCCGCTCTGGATCGGCGCCCACACCTCGATCTTGCCGTCATGGACCCACGCCGTCGCATTCATCGGCTCCATGGTCGCCTGATGAAGGAACGGCACCTCGTAGGCGGCCTTTACCGTGTTGCTAACGTGTTTGAGCGCCTGGTCGACCCGGCCCCGTTCCACGGCCATGGCGCCCTTTTGCCTAAGCGCCTTGGCCATCTTCGCCGTTATCCCTTCGGACGAGACAGAAGCCCCCTTGCCCGGTTCCCATTCGGGTGAAAGAGCCAGAAGACCCTTGCGCGCGGGCCAATAACCGTCGCCAACCACAATCACGGAATTATCGGTCTCGATCACCTTGTGGACACCACGCACCGCGAGCGCCGGTTCGTGGTCGACGAACCTGAGCGCCCCACCCCAGACCGGACAGTGCCGGACCGTGCCCACCAGCATGCCCGGCAGGCGCACGTCGATACCGTAGGTGGCCTGGGCCGTAACCTTTTCGTGGGAGTCCAGGCGGTTCATCGGCCTGCCGACCAGCCGGCGCTGCGACTTTTCCTTGAGCGGGGGGACCGCAGGCATGGGCAGCAGCGACGCGCCCCGTACCAGTTCGCCATACGTGGCCGACCGGCCGTCGGGATGGAAAACGGCGCCGTTCCGCGCGACCGTATCTTCGAGCGGAATCGCCCACCGGTTTGCCGCAGCCTGACGCAGCATTTCACGGGCGGTCGCGCCTGCCTGCGACAGGATCTCGAACTTAGAGCGAACCGACCGGCTGCCGCCTGTCCCCAAATCTGCCTCGGCCATGCCGCCTGTGGTCATGGCAGGTGCCTTGACGACACGGATCTTCGTCCAGTCGGCTTCAAGCTCTTCCGCCACGATCATCGGCAGGGCGGTATGGATGCCCTGTCCCATTTCCGCGTGGGTCAGGGTAATGGTGACCGTGTTGTCCGGGTCGATCTGCACGAAACCGTTGAGCCGGCCGGCTTCCTTTGCAGGCTGTTCCTGCCCCAGTGCGTCGAGGACGGGAAAACTGACGCCAATGACGAGGCCACCGGTAGCCGCTGCGGACGCTTTGATGAAGCCGCGGCGGGACAGGTCTGTGGTCGCAAATTTCGTCTCGTTCACAGCACCCTCCCTAGGCAATCGCCGCAGCGCGCTTGATCGCGGCGCGGATACGGTTGTAGGTGCCGCAGCGGCAGATATTCGTCATGGCCGCGTCAATCTCCTCGTCGGTCGGGTTCGAGGATTCTCCAAGCAGCGCGGCGGCCGTCATGATCTGCCCGGTCTGGCAATAACCGCACTGGGGGACGTCTTCGGCTATCCAGGCTTTCTGCAGGGGATGCAGGTCTTCGTCCGCAATCCCCTCGATGGTTCTGATCTTCATGCCGTCGGCGGCTTCGACGGGAAAAGTGCAGCTGCGCGTGGCAATGCCGTCGACGTGGACCGTACAGGCCCCGCACGCGGCAATTCCGCAGCCGAACTTGGTGCCGGTCAGCCCCAGATTGTCCCGCAGCACCCAAAGCAGGGGCGTGTCGCCGTCGACATCGACCTCGTGCTCTGTACCATTGACCTTGATCGTAAATGCCATTCCGAAGTTCCCTGGAATCCCGTTTGTCCTGACCTGCATTGCCGGCAATTTCCGTTGCCGGCCAACCCGGTACGCAACGCAGGCCTTGTCAGAAAAAGGTAGGGCGGCAGCTGTCCCTGACCACAATCGGTCACCATGAGGCGCAGCGCCGCTTTAGCTCCACTCTAGCAAAGCCAGATGACGACTTGAACCAGATCGAAAAAAAATCGGCGGCGATATCAGGCCGGGACGTCGCCTGCGACGGTCGTCCGGTGCATGACCCGCAGATATCCGTCGTAACCGCCTTCGGCAAAGTGCTGCAGGCACCTGTTGTCCCACATCACCAGCATGTCCGGCTGCCATTTGTGGCGGTAGATGAACCGATCGTCGGTCATATGGCTAAACAGCTCCGCAAGCAGTGCCTGCGCGTCGCCGGTGCCCATGCCTTCGATGCCGACCGTGTAGACCATGTTGATGTAGAGCGCCTTGCGGCCCGTTTCCGGGTGAGTACGCACCACCGGATGGGTTCGTTCGGCAAGGGCCGCGTCGGACACCAGGAACTTCATTGCGCGCTTTTCGGCGTCCTTCGCGTAGGTGCCCTGATTGCTGTAGGGCCGCCGTGCGGAATGGATCCCGCGCAACCCTTCGAGCCGCGCTTTCATGTCATCCGGAAGGGTTTCATAGGCCGCGTACCCGTCGGCATAGAGCGTATCGCCACCGATCGGGGGGACGACCTTCGAATGCAGGATCGTGGCGCTGGGGGGCGCGTCCTGAAAGCTCCAGTCCGAATGCCAGCCGGCGCCAAAGTTGGCGACCTTCTCGTCCGGCTCGCGCCGCAGTTCAAGGATGTGCGGATGACCGTCCATCGACTGGATGAACGGATCCTCGCCAAATTCCCCAAACGACAGCGTGAACCGTTCGAGCGCCCCGTGATCGAGGGGCTGACCGGGAAAGACCAGCACCTGGTGCTCGAGCCATGCCCCCCTTATTGCCGCGACGATTTCTGTGTTCAGCGGTTGAGTGAGGTCCACGCCCTCGACCACCGCACCAACCGCCTGGCCTGTCGGGGTCACATTGATGCGGTCCTTGGTCGTCACAGAGCTGCTAGTCACGGCTGACCCGCCCGCCGAGATGGGCCGCGAGGAACAGCTCGATCTGTTCGGCCACCACCATGTAGCGGCGCTCGTCCGCGATCGAATGACCCTCGTCCCGGACCCACAGGGTTTCGACCGGCCGGCCGAGCTGTTTCAGGCGTTTGGCCATCCGCTGGCTGTGGTTGACCGGCACGCGGTTGTCGTCGAGCGCATGCACGAGGAACAGCGGATCGTCGATCCTGTCTGCGTTGTGCAGTGGCGACCGGGAGCGCATGTCGGCGACCGCGATGGGATCGGTAGGATCGCCGGCATAATCGGTCCAGATGTTGGGTGTCGGCGACAGCCAGGCAACGAGGCTGCTGAGGTCGGACGCGCCATTGATGCTGAACCCTGCGACAAATGCGTCAGGGGACTCGGCCAGGCCGACCATGGCCGCCCATCCGCCGTAGCTGGCCCCGCCGATGGCCACCCGGTCCGGATCGATCAGGCCCTGTCCATCGGCCCAGGCCATGGCATCAAGCAGATCCGTATGCATTCTGCGGGCAAATTCGCCGCGCGCGGCGCTGACGTAGCTTCGGCCATAGCCTGTGGAGCCCCGGAAATTGACATCGAGAACGACATAACCCCGGTTCGCCAGCAGCTGAACCATCGGGTCATAGCCCCAGTAACTGCGTGCAAAGGGCCCGCCATGAACCCAGACGACGGCCGGCAGGCGCTTCTGTTCGCTGCCCGGCGGGACGGTCACGTAACCATGGATTGTCAGCCCGTCACGGGCCGTGAAGGAAAAGGGTTCGGTCCGTGAAACGGGTTTGTCGGTCCTTGCGGGCGAGCCGTCCAACAACAGACGCGAAACATCGCGCCGTTCATCGATCAGCCAGGTCTCAACTCGGCCGCTGTCACGGAAGACCGATGCGATGAAGACAGTGCCGCTGGTGTCGATGTCCTGGACCGTCGCGACGGAACGGTCGTCTTCAGCCAGCGCGGTGAGCCGGGCGCCCAGCGCCGCATCGAAATAGTGCGCCCGCGACCGGCCCGGATAGCTGCGGGCAACGAGCGGGCGGTTTTCTATCCCTGTGCGCCAGACCCATTCGATGTCAGCGTCCCGGTCCTCGTAGATGACTTCCTCGCTGGCGTCTTCGAGCGAGAACCGAACAAGGGCGGTCTTGTCCCGGCTCCGGTTCGACAGAGCCAGTATCGAGCCGTTCTGGATCCGGTTGCCGGTGAATTTCAGCGAGTCATCGACGGACAGGCGCGCCAGCGGTTTCCATGTGTCTTCGCCGACCAGTTTCTCGACAATGACACCGCCGTCCTGCGCCCGCCGTGTGCGCGCAAAAAGTCCCCGTTCGCGCCCCGCATGCCAGTCCAGCACGTCCCCCGGGTTTTCCGCCACGAGCGTCTCCTGGCGGGTCGTGAGGTCGAACCGGTAGAGGTCGTAAACGGAAGGGTCGCGCCGGTTGTGCGCGATCAGCACCGCCGTCGGGGTGTCGCCGACATATTGCTGCAACTCGACGCTGATGCCTGGGTCCGTGACGAGCTCGAAAGGTTCGGGCGCCGTCGCCTTCATGTCGATCGCAAAGAGGCGGTAATTGTCGTTGCCATCACGGTCGCGCGCGACGAACAGCCACCGGCCACCCGGTCCCCAGCCGATGTCGTGGGGCTCGATTGGCAGCGGGATCGTCTGCAGCGTGCCGTCGGCCAGCGATTCGACAGTCAGGATTATCGCGCCGTCCCGCTGGTGCAGCCAAGCCAGCTGCGTCCCGTCCCCAGACACCCGCCAGCCATAGGGATCGTCCGAGACCCCGTAGATCTCCTCGCGGGTAATGATGGGTGGCAGGCGAATTTCCCGGAGCGCCGGATGGGTCGGCCCTTCGGCCAGGTGCGGATCGGTCGGCGAATAGGATGCGAGCCCTGCAACGGCAACGGCGAGTGCGCCGAAAACCGTTGAGATCGCACCCTGCATGCCGCCCTCCTATTGCCGGCGCTGCAGGGCGTTCTTGGGCCCCAGATGCGTGCCGGCGTCCACGATGAGTGTCTCGCCGGTTGTGTGCTGGGCGCTCAAGGCGAAGAACACCGCCGGCTCGGCTATCTCAAGCGGCGTACTGGCCGCCGCAAGAACCGTCGTGCCCTTGATCTGATCCTTGAGGGCTTCGAACCGTTCCTCTCCCAACCCGGTGCGCAGCCACCTCGTTTCGATGAAGCCGGGGCAGACCGCGTTGACCCTGATCTCGGGCCCGAGTGCGCGTGCCAGCGACTTGGTCATCATGTTGAGCGCGCCTTTCGACGCCGCATAGGCAATCGAGCTGCCGATGCCCATGACCCCGGCGATCGAGGAAATATTGACGATGGAGCCTGCGCCCTGCTTTTTCATCGCCGGCTCGACAGCCCGCGTCATCTGGAACGGGCCGACCACGTTCACCCCGTAGATGCGCAGGAAGTCGTCGGCGGTCAGGCCTTCGAGATCTTCATGGGCCACGAATTTCGACGTGCCCGCATTGTTGACGAGGATGTCGATGCGGCCCCACTTGTCGAGAGTCTCCTGCGCCATGCGGCGGCAGTCCTCGTCCTTCGAAACGTCTGCCTGGCAGAGCAGGGTTTCGACGCCAAGCGCATCGCAGACCGCCTGCGCTTCCTTCGCGTCGTCCTCGCTCTTGGTATAGTTGATCACCACGTTGCAGCCTTGCTCTGCAAGCTGGCGTGCGATCTCGGCGCCCAGCCCGGTCGCTGACCCGGTGACGATGGCGACCTTACCCTTGTTGTCCATCAAGCCTTTCCTTCTGCGGCACCGAGACGGCCCGCGATCCTGTTTGCATTAACCAGCAGATACGCTGCCGATACGAGATTTCCGATGAAGAAGAGCGGCACGATCCAGATGGCCGCCCGGACCGGGGACCGCTCGTTCCAGGCGATGATCACACTCATCAGGATGAAGCCGAAGAAGAGGTCTGCCGTGCCGACCGCCACCCATGGATCAGAATAGAATGCCGACAAATCGAATCCCTGCCCCGAGGAAAACGCCCACACGACGCGTGCGATGAATGCGAGGGCCGCAAGTGCGACCACACCCTTTGCCATGACCAACTCCTCCCCGAGTCAGCAGATCAGTCTAGGTAGCGATCACGGGAGCGTAAATCCCCCGCGTACGCTCACTCCTCATTTTGTGCGGCGGCCATGTAATCGACCGTCACCGCGACCATGGCTTCGACCCCGGTCTTGAGCGCAGCCTCGTTGACGTAGAACAGCGGCGAATGATTGGGGGCCGCTTCGTCGCGCCCGACCCCTTCCTTGTTGATGCCCAGATGGAAATACACCCCCGGGACCTTCTCCTGGTAGAAGGCGAAATCCTCGGCGCCCATGGTCGGTGGTGCGTCCCGCAGCAGTCCCGCCTCGCCCGCCACCCGCTTGAGCGTCGGTTCGATCTGCAGCACGAGGTCGGCGTTGTTGAACACGGGCGGCGCGTACTGCACCACCTTCACTTCGGCCGTACCGCCTGCCGCCTCTGCCGTCATGGCGGCGGTCTTTTCGATCCGCGCCAGCAGATCGGCCCGCGATTCGGGATTGAGGTGCCGGATCGTGCCGACAAGGTCGACCTTGTCGGGAATGATGTTGTGACGGACGCCACCGGTAATCTTGCCGATCGAGACGACGACCGGCGAGGAGGACGCGTCGATCTGACGGCCGACCATCGTCTGAAGATTGACGATGATCTGCGCAGCGATGGTCACCGGGTCGACGCCGCGTGACGGCATGGCCCCATGGGTCTGGCTGCCATTTACCGTGATGTAGAGCCGGTCTGATCCTGCCATCGTCCCGCCCGAGCGCAGGCTGATCTGACCCGGCGGACCCGGCCAGACATGCAGGCCGAAGACCACGTCGACCTTGGGGTCGTCGAGAACGCCTTCGGCGACCATCATGCTGGCACCACCGTCTTCACCCAGCGGCGTGCCCTCTTCGGCGGGCTGGAACAGGAAAACGACCGTACCGGGTAGTTCATCCTTCATGCCCGCGAGAATCTCAGCCGCGCCCATCAGGATCGACGTGTGGGCGTCATGGCCGCAGGCGTGCATCACACCAACATCGACGCCGTTGTAATTTGTCATGACCTTCGAGGCGAAGGGCAGATCGACCTGTTCCGTCACGGGCAGCGCATCCATGTCGGCGCGCAGGGCAACCACGGGCCCGGGCTTGCCGCCCCGCAGGATGCCGACCACGCCTGTGTGCGCAACGCCCGTCCGCACCTCGTCGAGGCCAAGTGAATTGAGGTGGTCGGCCACCAGCTTCGAGGTCCGGACTTCCCTGTTGCCAAGTTCGGGATGCTGGTGGATGTCGCGGCGCCAAGCAATGACCCGTTCTTCGACGGCGGCTGCCTTTTCACCGAGATCGTCAGCCGCATGTGCGGCACCGGCATTCATCATGGCCGAAGCGGCAAGACCAGCCAGAAGCAACCCTGTCTGGATCGAACGCGGAAACTGCATGGAAAACTCCCTTCCCTCTTTCCGCGTTCAGGCTAGGCACGGTTGTTTCGGGAGTCCAGCCAAGGCTGCCTAGTCGTCGTCCGGCCGTCTGCCCCAGGGGCCTTCGCCGGGTGGCGGACGGTGGCCCCACGGCCCGTCTTGCCGGCCCCGGTGCTTCGGAATCGGCCGTTCGAGGTGCTGGAACGCGCGGGCATGACCCCGGGCGAACAGCGGCACGTGGGCGTGCTTGAAGAAACGCACCATGAGAACGCCCGCGACGAAGCCGCCGACATGGGCCCAGAACGCCACCCCGCCCCCGCCCGCCGAGGTCGTGAGGCCCGAGAACAGGTCCATCACGAAATAGAACCCCAGAACGATCATGGCCGGGATTGCGATCAGCCCGAACGGGAAGATGAACACCTGCACGTTGGCGCGCGGGAACAGCATGATATAGGCGCCGAGTACGCCCGAGATCGCGCCGCTGGCGCCAATCAGCGGCACGAAGGAGCTGACATCCATGAGCGCGTTCGAGAAGGCGGCAATCACACCGGTCAGCAGGTAGAAGGCAAGGAACTTCACCCGGCCCATGCACAGCTCGACATTGTCGCCGAAGATCCACAGGTAAAGCATGTTGCCCGCCAGGTGCATGAAGTCGCCATGCATGAAGACGGAGGTGAGCGGCGTCAGCCATGCAGGTACGCGCGCCACACCTTCGGGCAGCGCGGCATCGCCGAAAACCACAAGGGGAACCATGCCATATGCGTAAAAGTGTTCCTTCAGTGCGTCGCCGGTCAGCGGCAGCTGGAACAGATAAACGACGATACAAATCCCCATCAGCGCCCAGGTGACATAGGGACGCCCGGGCAGCGGATTGTCGTCGTAGAGTGGCAGCATGTGAGCCGGTCGTACCTTGTCGTTGCCAGGACGCGCGCACCTCTTTGCGGCGCACGAAGAATATTTGCCGCCGCACCTTACGACACAAGGCCGGGGTACCTACATAGGCTGTGGCTCGCCATGCACCATCCCGGTGCGGAACGTAGGGAGGCGGGCAAGCAGCTGAAGGTAGCCCCATGACGAACGCCGCATCTTTACCAGTACCGGCAGCACCCATTGCCGGTGTGCCAATTCCCGAGCAAGAGGTTTCAGGCTTTTATATCGCCCTGCTGATCGCTCCTGCCGTCATCATGACCGGCGCCGAGGCGCTCTGGTGCGGCGTGGGTCTGGGGTGGAGCCTGGCGCCCATCCTTGGCTTCGGCGAGACGGCGCGGATGATGGCCGAGATCGCGTTCGGCGCAGGCGGCGTGTGGCTGACCGTCCTGCTGGCGCGGTCGGCATTCCAGGCTGAACGGAGCCTTATTCTGGAAGCGCGGCGCAAGAAACTTCCCCTGCCCGGATCCGATGATAGTATCGGCGCCCACGACTCAAACGCACCATAGGGGAGACGCAACATGGCACCGATTATTGACCGGGGCAGGATCATCCAGAACGCCTATATCGTTAACGATATCGAAGAGGCGTGCAAAAGATGGAACGCGATTTACGGCGTCGGGCCGTTCTTCGTGATGGAACACATTCCGCTGCTCGAAGTGGTCCACCGGGGCGAAAAGATCGAGCTGGATATCACCGCGGCTTTCACCCAGTCGGGCGACGTCAACATCGAGCTGATCCAGCAGCACAATGACGGCCCCAGCGGATTCCGCGACATGTATCCCAAGGGCCAGGAAGGCTTTCATCACACGGCGATCATCTGCGACGACTACGAAGCGGATGTCGCCAAGTTCGAGGCGGCAGGCTACCCCATCGCCATGCGGTTCCAGACCGGCCCGGACACCAGCCTGTGCTACACCGACACGCGGCCGGCGTTCGGCCACATGATCGAACTCTACCAGGACAATCCGGGCCTGCGCGGGCTCTACCAGATGGTGCGCGAGGGCGCCGAAAACTGGGACGGCAAGGAGATGTTCGTCTATCCGGCGCGTGGCTGACGCTCCGGAAGGATTCGCGCTCTCGCAGCGCAGCAGCGCTTTCCTCGACCTGATCGGGCCGATCTGGGAGGCCGGGCCGGTGGACGACTACCGGCTTGGTATCCGGATCGGCGACAAGCACGTCAACAACCGGGGCTTCTGCCATGGCGGCGTAATCGCGTCGCTGGCCGACGTTTCGCTGGGCCGCATCATCGCGATCAGCGAAGAACCGCGACTTAACATCATCACTATGAATGTCAGCGTCGACTACCTGTCGGCCGCACGTATCGGCCAGTGGCTGGAAGCCTCCGGCCGGGTCGACAGGGTCGGCAAGCGGGTTGCACATTCCAGCGGCCTGATTACAGCGGACGGTGAACTTGTGGCCCGCACCACCGGTGTCTTCATGCGGTATCCACGCGAGACCTAAGGCGCGCTGGAAGGCCTAGCGGCCTTTGCCGCCACCACCGCCACGTCCACTGTTTCCACCGCCACGGCCGCCATAGCTGCCACGCGAGCCGCCGCCACTTGTCCAGCCGCCGCCGCGATGTCCGGACGACCCGGAATAGCCGGACCGGCCCGAGTTGCCTGAACGGCCCGAGTACCCCGACCGCCCGGTATATCCCGACTTGCCTTTGTAGCTGCTGTTGCCCCGATAGCCGGAATAATTGCCGCGGCCCGACTTGTAGCCAGAACCGCTGTTTCCTGTCGCGCTGCTGTCATTGCCCGACGAGGAGGTCGAGGATTGCGACCGCTGCTGCTGGATGACCCGCTGATAATTTCGGTGCGCGATGGCATCCTTGTTCGTGATCGGGCCGTTGCCCTGGCGGACGTACCGGCCGCCACGAGTCTGCCCATTGGTCTGGCTGGCGCCTGAGGCCGCCCGGTGGGCCGCCGCCGCGCCACGGACGTGTCGGCCGATATCTCCTGGCGAGGAGGAAAGGGCCGGCATGGTGCCCGGGCCTACCCGACCGCGGTGTCCGGGACCCCGGTCGCCCCGGTCCCTATGTCCGTTGCGTCCATCGCCCTTGTGGCCGTCGCCCCTGTGACCGTCGCCATTGTGCCGGTCACCACGGCGGTGATCGCGGTCATGACGGCCATCATCGTGACGATCCTTCTTGCGGTGGTATCCACCGTAATAGTGGCCACCATAGTAGTCGCCACCGTAGTAGCCTGCGTGCCGGCGATGCTTGCGATACGGCGCGTAGTAGTAAAAGCCCGGCACGTAGCTGTAGTACCCGGGGTAGTAGGTATAGTAGTGGCCAGGATAGTAGTACGTGCCGTAGTAGGCCCCGCCGTAATAGCCACCGTCGCTGTATTCATCCGGGTAATAGGTACATGCGCCCAGCAGCAAGACCCCCATGGCAAGTCCGACAAACTTTGCGGCCCGGCCGCCGCGCGCTTCCCTCACCCATTCCTGAACCGTCGTCATGTCGACCCCGTTCGTTTTCTCCCTGTATGAGGATATAGAAAGGAAACGTGCGGTTACAAAAAATGCGCCTCCCGCGGATTTTTAATATTTCCGACGTTTCAAACCTTGAACCTTCCGGTATTGATGCGCATGTTACCGTCTGGTAATATACGACGTAAGTCTCGTCTACCTCTGTAACCAACCAGCTTCCGGAATCCGTAACATGGCCGTCACAGACTCCCGCTCCGTTCCCAACCCGAAGCCTGTCAACCGCATGCAGCCGATCGTCGCCTGGCGGGCGATGAAGGCGCTGCTGAAGGACAAGGAAGACACCGCGCAGGTATTCAGGATCATCCGCGCGTTGGGCGGTGGCGAGTTCAAACGCAATTTCCGGCGGTTCGCAGCGAGCGATGTCGGCCAAAAGGTTCTGACGGAACGCAGGGAACTGATGCATGTGCTGTCCGACCGGGATGCACTTGCGGCCATGCCGGAAGGCAGCCTGGGGCGAGCCTACCTCAGATTTGTTCAGGCCGAAGACCTGTCGGCTGAAGGCCTGGCTGACGCGAGCGCCGAAGGTGGCGACGGCCGGGGCCAGTTTTCCGAAGACGAAGACCTGTTCCGCCGCCGCATCCGAGACATGCACGACCTTTGGCATGTGTCGACCGGCTATGGCCGGGACGAGATTGGTGAACTGGCGCTTTTGGCTTTCTCCTACAGCCAGCTGCGCAACCTGGGTGTGCGGTTCATCATCTGGATGGGTGGCCGCCAGGCGCGGCAATCGATCCCCGAGGTGGATATCAAGGCCGCTGTCCGCGAAGGCTTCCGCCATGGCCGCGAAGCCCCCTGGCTGCCGGCCCTCGACTGGGAGTATCTACTGACCCGTCCCCTCTCCGAAGTCCGCGAAACCATCGGCTATCAGCGGCAGGACAAATATCTCAATGCGGTCGGACAGCTTACACAGACTGATCGGCCAGGCTACGAGACCAATCCCCTGGACCCCCTTCCAGCCGCCGCCTGAAGCCCGGGTTTCAGCCACTTTCCAGGCCGAGTCCCGATACCCTGTAGCCGACGGCGCTGTGACTTTCCCGCAACGATTTACACAGAATCGTTTCGAATCCCTGACAACTATTGACTATTGATCGTTAGGGGTAAATGATCGGCGGTATGTTACCGGCCAGTAAACAGCGGTGGCAATTAAAGGGTTGCGGCAAAACGTAGCCCGAATACCTTGGGACTTCATGTGCACTTGGGAGGGTTTCCATGCACGCACTTCGTGGCCTTATCCGCCAGGCGTCCGTTGTGGCGTTCGGCGGCCTTACTGTTTTTTCACTTTCATTGGGGACAACCTACGCGCAGGAAGATGGCGCTGCAGCGGAGCAACCGCAGCAGACGGCCCAGGCGCAGAACACGGGTATTCCCCAGGTTATTACGACCGCTCAAAAGCAGGCCCAGTCACTCGACTCGGTTCCTATCGCGATTTCTGCGTTCGACAACCTCGCCCTTCAACGACAGAAGATCGAGACGTTCAGCGACCTGCAGTTCGCAACACCGAACGTGACGTTTGCGAAAGCCAACTTCACCTCGTCGAACTTCCAGATCCGCGGCGTCGGCAACACACTCATCGCGGCATCGGCGGACCAGGGCGTGGGTATTCACGTCAACGACGTGCCGCTCAATTCACCGCGTCTGTTCGAAACCGAATATTTCGACGTCGAGCGGATTGAAATTCTGCGTGGCCCGCAGGGCACGCTGCAAGGCCGCAACTCGACGTCGGGCACGGTCAACATGATTACAAGGAAACCGACCGACGAGTTCGAAGGCTATGCCGAATTCGAATATGGCAATTACGACGCCAAGCGCGCCGAAGCGGCAATCAACGTTCCCTTCGGCAACGATGTCGGCGCCTTCCGTCTGGCCGGCAACTGGGTCGATCGTGACGGTTACACCCGGAACCTCTATGACCCGATGACCGACACGCTCGATCTCGACGGCAAGGGCCATCCGATCGACGGCCGCGACAGCTATGCCATTCGCGGTTCGCTGCGCCTGAACCCCTCGGATGCCACCGAGATCAACCTGATGGTGTCCTACTTCAAGGAAGATTCGGATCGGACGCGTTCGCAGAAGCAGATGTGTCACTTCGACCCCACCGCACTTCTGGGCTGTCTGCCCGACAGCCTGCAATTCGAAGGCGTGAACGGCCAGGCAACCCTTGCTGGCATCCTTGTGTCGGACGTGATTCTGGGGCCGCTTGGGCTCGGCGCCTTCCCAAACGCAATTGGCCCGCAAGCGCCCAACCCGGCTGATTTCCGGAAAGTCGCACTGGAAAACGATCCAACCTACAGGTCAGATGAACTGCTGATCACTCTCGAGATCGAACAGGAGCTGGGCGACGAATTCACGCTCACCTTTGTCGGCGGTTATCAGGACACGTCCGTGTTCTCTGAAACCGACTACAACGCCGACCTTGGCAATGTCGTCACCCTTCCGGCTTTGCTGCAGTTTGCCCTGCCCAACACCTATGCGGCGCTTTTCTCGGATGGGCTTGTGCCACTGTCTGAAATCGACCCGGGCAATGTCGGCATTCTCGGCGGCAGCGTTCGTGACCGCACCAACCGCGTCAGCACCTATGACCGGTCCAACGCAGATGCTGAACAGTGGACCGCCGAAGTCAGGCTGGCTTCAAGCTTCGACGGCCCGGTCAACTTCCTGGTCGGCGCCTTCTACATGAACTACAAGGCCGACTTCGATTACTACGTCGTCGCCAATGGCCTCGACTATTTCGCGGCACTGGGCGCCGGAGTCGATGGCGTGGGACTGGCTGCCCCCTACTTCAACAGTGAAACGGACATCTACAAGCTGGAGAGCTACGCGTTCTTCGGTGAAGTCTACTGGGACATCACTGACGAACTGCGGGTAATCGGCGGCCTGCGCTATACGCATGACGACAAGTTCGTCCGCGACCGTCAGATCCTTTATGCCTCGCCGTTCGTGATCGGCAGCAGCACGGACGCCAACCCGTTCCTGCCCGCGTACCGTGAGGACAGCGCGACGTTCAAGGAGATCACTGGCCGCGCCGTGATCGAATGGTCGCCGGATCTGGAAGGCACGGACAGCACCCTGATCTATGCGTCGTATTCACGTGGCTACAAGGGCGGCGGCATCAACCCGCCGTTCGATCCGCTGCTGTTCCCGGACACCAGTGAGACGTTCGCGCCCGAATTCATCGATGCCTTTGAAATCGGCACCAAGAACCGCTTTGCCGACAATACCTGGTCGGTGAACGCAACGGGTTTCTTCTACGACTACAAGAACCTGCAGGTGTCGCGCATTCAGAACCGGACGTCGTTTAACGACAATATCGACGCCAAGATCTGGGGTGCGGAACTCGAACTGGTCTGGGCGCCCAACGAGAACTGGCTGTTCAACCTGAATGCCGCCTGGCTGGGCTCCAGCATCGGCAATAACGAACTGGTCGATACGCGTGACCCGACCCAGGGCGACCCGAACACCACCCTGGTCAAGGGGCTGGGCAGCGGTGCGAACTGCGTCGTGCACCACAACGGTGCGCCGGATCCGACCCAGACGCCAGGCTTCAATCAGGTCTTCCCGATCATCATCCCCGACATCAGCGGCGTCGGCGCCGGTGGTGGCAGCGGCGCGTTCACGACCTGTGGTGACCTCAAGCAGAACCTGGACGCGGTTGCCAAGGCCATCTCAGGCGACCCCGATGCTGTTTCGCCCTATACGGTCGATGACGGCAAGAAGGTCAACCTGAAGGGCAACGAGCTGCAGCAGGCGCCTGACTTCACGATCAATATCGGCGCCATGTACACGCACTATTTCGCCAACGGCATGTACCTGCAGTTCCGTGTCGATTACTACTACCAGACCGCGATGTGGGGCCGGATCTACAACGGACCGGCAGACCGGATTGCCAACTATGATCTGTGGAACCTGAGTCTCGGGCTCTCGGCCGCAGACGACAGCTGGTATGTCCGCGCCTACGTCAAGAACCTTGAAAACGACGACGCGCCGATCGGCATGTATGTGACCGACGCCTCGTCCGGTCTGTGGACCAACGTGTTCACGACCGAGCCGCGCCGCTACGGCCTCATCGCCGGCGTGAGCTTCTAAGTTCCATAGGTAGGGGCTTTTCCCGGGGCCGGGCGGACCGCCGTGTCCACCCGGCCCTCTTTTTTTGACTCCCCCTGTTCAGCGTGAAGGAGTGCGTTCGTGTCTGACTTCGACCCCGGCGCTTACAACCTGGTGGAAATCCTCGGCTTCGAGGGCCTCAAGGTCGGCGACCGGTTCCCCAGCCCGCCACGGACAATCACCGAGGCGCACTTCTCTGCCTTTCAGGCCGTGTCCGGCGACAACCACCCGATCCACTACGACCGGGAATATTGCAAGACGCAGGGCCACAGGGACATCCTGGCCCACGGCTTCCAGGTGCTGAGTATCACGGCGGCGGGCGCGGGCCTGTTCCCCCATGTGGTCGGCCCGGCGCTGATCGGTTTCATCGAACAGAACGCGAAGTTCCTGCGGGGCGTCTTTCCGGGCGACACGCTCTATCCCCTGCTCGTCATTACGGCCCTCAAACGCCAGAATACCACCGGCGTGGTCACCATGGCCTCGAGCCTGCACAACCAGGACGGCGAGCTGGTGCTGGAAGGCGAGCACAAGTACCTGCTGCGCCTTGCCAAATCATAGAATCCGTTTTCTTCCCGCATGTTTTCAACTGCGCTAGTCTGCTGTCGAAATGCCAAGGGAGACCTGAACCGTGAAGCACCTGTGCGCGGCCGCTATGGCCATTGTCCTCTTCGCTTCTCCGTCGCTGGGGGAGGAAGCGCCTGCCAATGAAGCGCCCGAAGACACGATCCTGATTCTCGACGCCTCGGGGTCCATGTGGGGGCAGATCGACGGCGTAAACAAGATCGTCATCGCCAAGGACGTGATGGAAGGCCTGATCCGGTCGATCCCCGAAGAACGGCGGCTGGGGCTTGTGGCCTATGGCCACCGCAAGAAGGGCGACTGCACGGACATCGAAACCCTGGCCGATGTGGGCGCCGACCGGAAGAAGCTGATCGACGCGGTGCGCGACCTGTCGCCGCGGGGCAAAACGCCCCTCTCCTCTTCGGTGCTGCATGCGGCAAAGAACCTCAACTACACGAAAAACAAATCGACTGTCATTCTGGTGTCGGACGGCAAAGAAACCTGTGACGTCGACCCCTGCGAACTGGGCCGTACGCTCGAAGAAAACGGCCTCGACTTTACCGTTCATGTCGTCGGCTTCGACGTGACCGAGGAAGAGCGCGAGGGCCTGAAGTGTATTGCCGAGGAAACCGGCGGCACGTTCCTGGCTGCCGCCAACGCCGACGAACTGACCGAGGCGCTGACCCAGGTGACCGAGATCCAGGGCGAAGCCGAACCGAGCGAAGCGGAAAGCGAGCCGGTGCCGTCGACGGTAGCACTGAAAGCAACCATCCTGTCGGGTGGTCCGCTCATCCTGTCGGACCTCAACTGGTCGCTCTTCAAAGCGGGCGGCACCGAGCCCGTTTTCACAGCCGGGAACAAAGGCCCGGTGGATACCGAAGTGGTCCCGGGCGATTACCGCGTCGATGTGGTCTGGACCGGCTGGAAGCACGGCGGTGAGAAAACCGGCAGCGCCGAGTTCAGCGTCAACCCGCAACAGCCCAAGGTCGTCACGGTCCCCATCGACCTTGGCCTGCCCGTGACCCTGAAAGCACCCGAGTCGACCCCGGAAGGTGTCCCCTTCGATGTGACATGGTCCGGCCCTGACGACCTGGGTGGCTTCGTCAGCATCAACGCGCTGGACGACGGTCCGCGGGATTCGATCTATTTCGTGACCGGCTCAAAGGCCCGCAACATCCTCGCGCGGGATGCGGAAGACCCCGCCACGCTGGACACCGATGGTGACGGTGACTTCGACCAGGACGACGAAGCGACCTACCAAACCGCCGCACCTTCGGTGCCCGGCGACTATGAAATCCGCTACATCCTGAGCGACCCCCGCGTGATCCTGAAGCGCATTCCGTTCAAGGTGACGGACAGTACCTATACGCTGGAGGCGCCGGCCGAAGTCCCGGTCTCTACCAAATTTGAAGTGACCTGGGCTGGCCCACTCACCGATGGCGATTTCCTGACGATCATCGAGGCCGGCAGCGAAGATGTTTTCCGGAACGGCCGGACAGCGCGCCTGGCGGATGGCAAGGCAGCCGAATTCACCTCCCCGCCGGAGCCGGGCGACTACGAAATCCGTTACATTCTCGCCAACAGCTACACGCTTTATCCGGGCATGCAGCAGGTCATTCAGACCAGCGTGCCGATCAAGGTGACGGCCGTGGAGGCCTCGGTTTCAGGACCCACAACTGCCGTTGGCGGGTCGACCATCGAGGTGAACTGGGAAGGCCCCGAAGGCTGGGAAGATGACTTCATCTCGATCGTGGAACCGGGTGCCGAGAAGTACAGCCGCGATTCCTGGGACCGGCTGGCTGCAAAGGGCGAGCCCAAGAAACCGGCAACCATCCGCGTGCCCGCCATCGAGGGTGATTATGAACTGGTCTACTTCCTGCAGCCCGGCGGCAAGGCGCTCGCCCGGACGCCGATCACGATCACGCGGGCCGAAGCGACCGTCGATGCCCCCGACACGGTGAAAGCAGGAGAGAGTTTCACTGTTAAATATTCCGGCGACGGCTTCAAAGGCGACCGCGTCGTGGTGGTCCCGGCCGACAGGCCCGACAACGCCATGTGGAACGTCACCGTACGTTACGGATTCTGGGCGACCGCAGACGGCACCGAAGGCACCGTGACCGACTATCCGATCAGCGGAGGCCCCGGCGAATACGAGGTGCGGTACGTCACCGGCCTGCAGCACCAGGTGATTGCCCGCGATAAGTTCACCGTCGTCGAATAGGCATTTGACCCTCGGCGCTTTTTCTTCGCCACGCCCGAGAGGGGCGTGCTAGCGTTTCTGACTGTCTTACGCAGTACATCGTTGCTGCGCGCATTTTCGGGGAGGGAAACGCGTGACTGACCAGCCAGCAGGTAACGGCCGCATTGATATTTCGGGCGTCAAGCTCGTCGCACTTACAGCCATGATGCTGCTGGTGTTCGCATCGGGCATCGCCATGCCCTTCAACATCCGCGGCATTCTCGAATCGTTCGAAACCACAAACACGCTGGCCGGACTGGTGGCCACCGTCGAGATGGGCTGCGTCGCGTTCAGCTCGCTCATCTTTGCGCAGCTGGCGCCGAAAATGCGCCCGCGCAAAATCTACATGCTGGGGATCATCACGATCCTGGCAATGAATGCCGCCACGGTTTTCGTGCCAACGATCGAGATGCTCTATGTGGTGCGCGGTTTCGCGGGACTGGGCGCAGGCGCCGTGGTCGCTACCGTCATGTTTACGGCCGGTCACAGCCGCACCCCCGAAACGACGTTCGGAATCATCAACAGCTTTGTCGGTGTGATGGGCTTTGTCCTGTCACAGGTTCTGCCCCACGCCCTGTCGTTTCACACGCTGGTTGACGAGGCCCACGGCTTCAGCAAGGCCGACGGGCTGTTTTTCGTCTACGCGGCCTTTTCGATCCTGGCGCTGATATTCATCCGCATGACCCCGCTGCCGCCAGAGACCGTCCATGCAAGCGGGGAACCGGCACCGAATCCGCCTGCGCTCCCCCTCAAGGGCTGGGTTGCCCTTGCCGGCATGGGACTGGTCTTTTTCGGGCACGCAACACTCGCCATGTTCATCGTTCAGGTCGGACTTGAAGTCGGGCTCGATGACCAGACCATCGGCAACGTGTTTGCCGTCGCCAGCGTTGTCGGCATCCTCGCCCCCCTGGCGGCAGGCTACATCGGTGCACGGATTGACGCGACGCTGCCCACGATGATGATCCTGGTCGCCATCGGCGTGTTTGCCGTCCTGCTGGGTGGCGCCACGACCCATATCGAGTTCTACATCTTTGCGCCGCTCTACGCGATGACGCCCATTGCGGCGGTACCGTTCATCCTTGGCGCGTTTGCGCGGATCGACCCGTCCGGCCGGTTGACGGGGACCCATCCGGCGTTTGTGACGCTCGGGGCAGCCGTGGCGCCCCTGATCGGCGGCGCGCTCAGGGACTGGGCCGGCAGCTTCGCTGCCACCGGCTGGTTCGTTGTCGTCTGCATTGCCGTCGGCGGCCTGATGATGCTGGGGGCTATCCGGGAGGGCGACCGGACCCGCCAGACACAGTCTGCCCCGCCCGACGGAGTTCAGCCCGCACCCGGGGAATAATCTTGCTCTGACCGCCACCGGCTCTATTTACCGGATTGTTACTTAATGGTAACTTTTCGGTTCGAAAATTCATCCTTCTGATAGAGCGAGACGGCCGATGGCGTTGTTCAATCCCTATGGCGAGAATCACAGGCTGGGCAACATCCCCGGCGAAGCCGGCATGCCGATCCTCGGCAAGACGCTCGAGCTGCTGCGTGACCCCAAGAAGGTCAGCGACCACATGGTCGGCACCTACGGCCACATCTACTGGATGAACGCCTTCGGCCGGAAGGCTGTGACCCTGATCGGCCCCGACGCCAACGAGTTCGTGCTGATGGACCGGGACCGGAATTTCTCGTCCAAGAAGGGCTGGGACCCGCTGCTCGACAAGCTGTTCCCCAACGGCCTGATGCTGCGCGACTTCGACGACCACAAGGCGCACCGCCGCATCATGCAGGTGGCGTTCAAGCAGTCGGCCATGAAGAACTATGTCGAGCACCTGAACGAGGGCATCCGCGAGGGCCTGAAGCAATGGGAGGCCGAAGGTGACTTCCGCTTCTACAAGGCGATCAAGCAGCTGACCCTCAACACCGCGGCTTCCGTGTTCCTCGGCATGCCGCTGGGCCCTGAAGCCGACAAGCTGAACAAGTCGTTCCTCGACAGCGTGCTGGCCGCCGTCTCCGTCATCCGGGTGCCGATCCCCGGCACGTCCATGTGGCGCGGTGTGCAGGGCCGCAAATGGATCATCAATTACTTCCGCGAGCAGATCCCGCTGCGCCGGGGCAGTGACGGCACCGACATGTTCACCCTCCTCTGCAATGCCACCGACGACGAGGGCAATTCCTATACCGACGACGACATCGTCGATCACATGAACTTCCTGATGATGGCGGCCCACGACACACTCACGAGTTCCATCACCACACTGGTCTACGAGCTGTGCAAGTACCCGGAATGGCAGGAGAATCTGCGCCGGGAATGCCGCTCGCTGCAGCTCGACGGCGCGGACCTGCCCTATGAAAAGCTGGCCGAGATGGAAATGACCGAGTGGGCGTTCAAGGAAGCCCTGAGGATGAACCCGCCCGTGCCGTCGATCCCGCGGCGGACCACACGCGACGTGGAATGGGCTGGCTATGTCATCCCGGCCAACACGCCGGTTAGCATCAGCCCGGGCTATACCCACAAGATGGAAGAGATCTGGACCAACCCAACCGCGTTCGAGCCGGACCGCTTCTCCGAACAGCGCGCCGAAGACCGCAAGCACAAATACGCATGGGTGCCCTTCGGCGGCGGCGCGCACATGTGCATCGGCCTGCACTTTGCCTATATGCAGACCAAGGTGTTCATGTACCATCTGCTCTCAAACTACGAATTCAATCTCGACGAGGGATACGAGGCGGAGTTCCAGATCATGCCGATCCCGCGGCCCAAGGACGGGCTGCCGATCCACCTCCGCGCCCTGCCGAAAGATGACATAAAGGAAGCCGCCTGATGAATTTCGACGACTCGCCCGAAGAAGCAGAATTCCGCGCCGAAGCCCGCGCCTGGCTGGCCGAGAACGCCGCCGAGTACACCACCCCGCGCTCCTACAAGAGCGAGGCGGACAGCATCGTCGATGCCAAGAAATGGCAGGCCAAGAAGGCAGCCGGCCGCTACGCCGCGATTACCTGGCCCGAGGACATCGGCGGCATGGGCGGCACACCGATGCAGAAGGTGATCTTCGAACAGGAAGAGGGCCAGTACCACCTGCCACCCAACGTCTTCGCCATCGGGCTCGGGATGTGCATCCCGACCATGATCGCCTATGCGACGCCGGAACAGCTCAAGCACCACGTGCCGCGGGCGCTGTCGGGCGAAGACATCTGGTGCCAGTTGTTCTCCGAACCGGCGGGCGGCTCGGATCTGGCCGGTCTGCGCACCAAGGCAGAGAAAGACGGCGACGACTGGGTGATCAACGGCCAGAAGATCTGGACGTCGGGCGCGCATTATTCCGACTGGGGAATCCTGATTACCCGCACCGACCCCAATGTGCCCAAGCACAAGGGGCTCACCATGTTCTTCCTCGACATGAAGAGCCCCGGTGTCGAGGTGAAGCCGATCAAGCAGATCTCGGGCGCCCAGAACTTCAACGAGGTGTTCTTCACCGACGTGCGTATTCCCGATACCCAGCGCCTGGGCGATGTCGGCGCGGGCTGGAAGGTGTCCCTCACCACGCTGATGAACGAGCGTCTCTCGATCAGCGAGAGCAACAATCGCGGCATCAACATCGACATGGTGCTGGAACTGGCCCGCAAGATCGAAACCGGCGACGGTCCGGCCATCAAGGACCCCGCGATCCGCGAAAAGCTGGCGGAATGGTATGCCAAGTACCACGGTCTCAGGAACGGCCGCTACCGCACCATGACGGCGCTGAGCCAGGGGCAGACGCCCGGGCCCGAATCCTCGATCAACAAGGCGGTCAACGCCCCGATGCTGCAGGATATGGCGTCCCTCGCCATGGACCTGCTCGACCAGGCGGGCGGCCTTTATGACCCTGAACTGGAAGGCTTCCGCAAGGTGATCCAGGATTCCTATATGAGCCTGCCCGGCCTTCGGATTGCCGGCGGTACGGACGAGGTGATGCGCAACATCATCGCCGAGCGCGTGCTGGGCCTACCCGGCGACATCCGTGTCGACAAGGACGTGCCGTTCAAGGACATCCCAACCGGTTCCGCCTGATTAATGCAGGGCTGACCTGTAATCTGAAAGGTCAATCATTCTGTCGTAGTGCTTGATCCCGGCCCACCCGAGGATGATATATAGAGGGTGTCGGAGTCGTGCGTCTGACGTCCTGCACCGGTGATCAGGCGCATCACAAAAGCTAGGACGGAAACGTGCTCTCACGTGAGGCAAAATTCAGCATCGGCCAGGTCGTCAAGCACCGGTTCTATCCGTTCCGGGGCGTGATTTTCGACGTCGATCCGACTTTCTCGAACACCGAGGAGTGGTGGCAGTCGATCCCGGCGCATATGCGCCCGGCGAAGGACCAGCCCTATTACCACCTGCTGGCCGAAAACGAGGAATCCACCTACGTCGCCTATGTGTCGCAGCAGAACCTGCTGATCGACGAGACGGGTGAGCCCGTGCACCATCCGCAGGTGCCGGAAATGTTCGGCGACCTGCAGAACGGCTATTACGAGCCGCTCGACAATCTGACGCACTAGGTTCTTTTCAATCCATGGCCCTTCGAGACGCCTGCTTCGCAGGCTCCTCAGGGCGAACGGTTGTTTTGGCCAAGATCCGTTCGTGCTGAGGAGGACCGGAGGTCCGTCTCGAAGTACAACGGATCGCATGGTCACTGTGGTGGCGGGACCGGCCCGCCGGCGTGATGGTGCGTCATGCGCCAGGCGTCGCCTTCCAGTACGAAGACGTTGGTGGCCAGCAGACAGCCGCTCTCGATGGTCTCGTAGCACAGCACCACGGCCGTGTTTCCATAGATCGAAACCGACGGATGGGTGCATTCGATCCGCGGCCGGTTGTGGTTCTCGAGAATTCCCCGCCAGCTGTCGAGCACCGCGTCGCGGCCGTCAAGTTTGGGCCAGCCGGGGTGCAGGCAGGTGACCGGCGCACTCGCAGCCCAGATCGATTCCATCGCCCCCATGTCGGCCGCGGCAAAGGCGTCGTAGAACGCCTCGTTGGCGGAAATCACCGTTTCTGCGTTGTCCAGTTGCATGGCCCGAGTGTGCGGTTGCCGCGCGCGCCCCGTCAAGGCTAGGGTCGCATCAAGCAACAAAGGACGTTCCATGAGCTGGGAAAAAGAAGCCGAAGAAATCAGGCGCCGCCGTGAAATGGCAAAGGCGCAGGGCGGCGAGGACGGCATCGCCAAGCAGCACGCCAAGGGACGGCTCACCATCCGCGAGCGCATCGCCGGGCTGATAGATCCGGACAGCTTCCAGGAGACCGCCGAAGGTGCGGGCAAGGCCGAACTCGACGAAGACGGCAACCTGACCGGCTTCCAGCCCGCGAACTACGTTCTGGGCTTTGCCAAAATCGGCGGGCGGCGCGTGGCCGTGGGCGGCGAGGATTTCACCCTCAAGGGCGGCTCGCCCAATGCGGCAGGCCTGCGCAAGAGCGTCTACGCCGAAGACATCGCCATCCGCTACAAGGTGCCGCTGGTACGGTTTCTCGAAGGCGGCGGCGGCAGCGTGGCGGGATCGTCCGGACAGGGACTCTCGTTCTCGCCGGTATTTGCCAAGGCGCGGTTCAAGTCCCTCGCCGACGTGATGGGCGTCGTGCCGGTGGCGGCCGCGGCCTGCGGCCCTGTGGCCGGCTTTCCCGCCGCCCGGCTGGCCGGCTCGCATTTCTCCGTCATGACAAAGGAAAACGCGCAGGTGCTGGTGGCGGGTCCCGCCGTGGTCGAGCGCGCGCTCGGCGTCTCGATGACCAAGGAGGAACTGGGCGGCCCGGACGTGCATTTGAAGAACGGCACGGTCGACAACCTGGCCAGCGACGAGGACGATGCTTTTGCGCAGATCCGGCAATTCCTCAGCTACATGCCGCAGAATGTCTGGGAGCTGCCGCCACTCATCGATACGGGCGACGACCCTGCCCGTGCTGACGAGGAGCTCTTGAGCCTGATCCCGCGTGACCGGCGCAAGCCCTATGACGGGCGAAAACTGGTAAAGCATGTCGTCGACAAGGGCAGCTTCTTCGAGATGGGCCGGAAATACGGCCCCGGGCAGATTACCGGCCTCGCGCGCCTCAACGGGCGGGCGGTCGGCATCTTCGCGTCGGACTGCCGATTTGCCGCCGGTGCGATGACCGCCCATGGCGCCCAGAAGGCGCGGCGGTTCATCGATCTCTGCGACACCTTCCACCTGCCGATCCTGAGTTTCGTCGACGAGCCGGGTTTCATGATCGGCCCGGACGCGGAAAAAGCCGGCACCATCCGTTACGGCACCGCCTTCGTGATGGCCGCCATGCAGTCCCGCGTACCCTGGGCTTCCATCGTCGTGCGCAAGAGTTTCGGTGTGGCCGCTGCCGGGCACTACGCGCCTGACGGGCTGGTGCTGGCGTGGCCATCCGCAGAGATGGGCGCGCTCCCAGTCGAAGGGGGCGTTGCCGTAGCTTTCCGCAAGCAGCTCGCCGAGGCCGACGACCCCGACGCGCTGCGGGCCAAGCTCGAGAAGGAAATGGCGAAGGCCAACAACCCCTTCCCGCGCGCCGAGGAATTCAACGTCCACGAGCTGATTGACCCGCGGGAAACACGCGCCAAACTGTGCGAGTGGCTGGAATGGATCGAACCGATCCTCGAGGACCAGAAAGGCCCGACCGCCTACGCGATTAGGCCATAACCTTCCCTGTCATTCCGGCGAAGGCCGGAATCCAGAACAGCCTTCGACTGGACCCCGGCCTACGCCGGGGTGACAGGTTGAGGCGCATTGCCGTTTACGAACCCCTTAACGGTCTCGAATGTTTCCATTCCGCCAGCAGGGTACGGAGCGCCGAAACGAAGGCGAGCGGCTGGTCGAGGAACAGGTGGTGATCGGCCTCAGGGATCGAGGTAAACGGCACCGAGCTGTCGAGCACGTCATACATGTAGTCGGCGATATCCTGGGTGAAGAGATTGCTCTGCTCACCATAGATCACCCCGACCCGGCACTTCAGGCTCGCCAGCGCCTCGGACAGATTGCCGAACTGGAACTTGCGGAACAGCTGGTCGTCGAACTTCCACGACCATCCGCCTTCCACCTCGGTGATCGAGTGGGTGCCGATATAGTCGAGCACATAATCGTTGTCGCATTCCTGCGGCGGCATCAGCCGGAACCGCGCCTTGGCGCTCTCGAAATCCGGATAGACCTTCTTGGGCCTGACCGGCGCACGGTTGCGCTGGCGCTGCCATTCGTAGTCCGGCGGCCGCACCGGTGAGTCGACCAGCACCACACCGGTCAGCTGGTCGCCATACATGACACCGGTATTGAGCGTCACGAAGCCGCCGAAACTGTGCCCGACGATGATCGGCTTGTCCTCGAAGCCCGCATCCTCGCAGACCGCCATCAGCTCGGCCGCGAACAGTTCCGCCGAATATTTTTCCCGCCGGCCGCTGTCGCCCGCGCCGGACAGGTCGATCGCGGCAACGCTGTAGTGATCGCGGAAGAAGGGCGCAAGGAACGTCCACCAATGGGCATGGGCGCCGCCACCATGGACCAGCAGCAGGCCCGGCTTGCCGCGCCCGCCCCAGTGCAGATAGTGGATCGGACACCCCTCGACCTCGACCGTGCGGTCGACATAGGGAACTTTGAGCGCCTCCTCGAACCAGCGGGGCGCAACCGGACTTTCAACATTCATATTCTAGACTTTCTGGCGCCAGACCCGCGCGGGCTTGCCCGTGGCCATTTCCTCGACCGACCAGAGCTCAATCCGCCATGGCGTGAGCTTGAGCGCACCGAACGTGTCGTCCGGCCCGTTTGGCCAGAACATCGCCGGGTCGTAGCCATAGGGCTCGGGCGTGTTTTTCAGCAGATCCCAGACCTTCTGTTTATCCGCCTGGTCGTCCTTCCACGCGGTCTTGCAGTCGGCCATCACCTGTTTGTGCTCGGGCGTCCAATAGGTGAGCGATACGAAGGGGTTCACTTCAAGATGCTTTGCCTTGAGGCTCTGGCGGCCGGTAGCAATCCAACCTGTGGGCGCGGCACCGCTCACGTCCCAGACCGGATGCAGCATGCGCGACCGCAGGCGGCCCTTCGTGTCTTCCGTGGCGACCGAGCACCACACGATGGTGGACACCAGTTTCTCGAAGTCCTCGCGGATATCGTCAAACGACTTCACGTCCATGGGTTTCTCCTTGTTGCCATCGAGAGAACATGATGGGGTTGGAGAAATCAAGGAGATCGATGTCGGGGAGGACGCCATGAGCAGCAACGGACGGGTTGAGGGCAAGGTTGCGCTGGTAACGGGGGCCGGGTCGGGCCTGGGGCGCGCAGCGGCCTGCCGTCTGGCCGAGGAAGGCGCCATCGTCATCGTTACCGACGTGAACGAAGCTGGCGGCGCAGAAACGGTAGCCACCATCGAAGCAGCCGGCGGCGACGCCGGGTTCATGGCCCACGATGTCACCAAGGAAGACGACTGGGCACAGGTGACAGGCGCCGTCATGGAACAGCATGGCCGGCTCGACGTGCTGGTCAACAATGCCGGGGTGATCGTCATGAAGCCGGTCGACGAAATGACCCTCGACGAATTCCGCGGTCTCTTCGCGGTCAATGTCGAAGGCGTGTTCCTGGGGCTGAAATACGGCGTTCAGGCAATGAAACAGCCGCAACGCGGGGACGTGAAAGGATCGATCATCAACCTGTCGTCCGTGGCGGGCCGGCGCGGCTCACCGCTTGGGGTCGCCTATTGCGGCAGCAAGGGCGCGGTGCGGCTGATGACCAAGGCCGTGGCGCAGGAAATGCGGGTGCTGGCCCTCGATATCAGGGTCAACTCGGTCCATCCGGCAATCATCGAGACTCCCATGGCGGTGGCGCTTGCGAACCAGGTGGGACGCGGCAACGACATCGACGGGATGATCGGCGAATTCCAGGGGCGGATCGGCAGCCCCCTCGAGGTGGCCAACGCCATCCTTTATCTGGCGTCGGATGAATCGAGCTTCTCGAACGCCTCCGAGCTGGTGGTCGATGGCGGCGTAACGAACTAGACCGTTTCTGCCAGCGCCCGGATTTCGGCGCGGACGGCCTCCGGCTGTTCCATCGGCAGGAAATGGGAGGTGCCATCGACCTGCATGATCTTCCAGTCCGGCTTTAGCTTGGCCATGGTCTCGCGCAGCGATGCGCGGAACGTCGACTCGAATTCGGCATGGAGCACCGTCGCAGGGCAGCTGGCCGCTTCGATATAAGTGCTCATCCGGCCACCGGCAGACTCGAACGTCCCCGCTTCCCAGGCGGGCGCACAGGAGAGTTCCACCTGGCCGTCCGGCCGGATCCGCGTGCCGCCCTCGACATAGTCGCGGATGACCTCGACGGGCCACGTGGCGAAGGCACCCCGGCCGGTATAGCGCTCGACCATTTCCTCGCGGCTGCCGAACACCGCGCGGCGGCGGCGGGCGCCGTGCACGAGCGGGCTTTTCGACTTAAGCCCCAGCGCCCGGCGCAGACGCATCATCAGTACCTGGCCATAGGGAATCATCACCGGATCGACGAGGACAAGTCCCCTCACCTTCTCCGGCCGCCGCGCCGCCGCCATCAGCGACACCGCGCCCCCCATGGAATGACCCGACAGGAAAGCGGGTTCGTCCATCACATCGAGGACATCGACGAGGTCGTCCGCATAGATGGTCCAGACCTTGAGCCTTTCCGGATCCGCTGGTGCCGCCGACAGGCCGTGGCCGCGCAAATCTGTCGCGACGATGCGGAACTGGTCCACGAGCGGCGCCAACAGCTGCCGGTACGTGTTGGCGTTGAACCCGGTCGCATTCGAGAAGTGCAGCAACGGCTTGGCGGGGTCGTCGCCCCACCGGAGCTGCGAGAAGGTGCCCCGGCCTGGCACGTCGATATCGACGCGGACCGGCTCGCGGCCAATAACATCATGCATGGTGGAAGCCTTTTACGTTTCCGTTCGCCGACAGCAGCACGGCGATCGGCCGGGTCTGGTCGAAATTGGCAAAGATGATGACCAGCATCACCATGATCGGCACGCTCAAAAACATGCCGGCCACGCCCCACAGGCTGCCCCACACAGCGAGCGACAGCAGCACCACCAGCGCGCTGAGGTTAAGCGACCCGCCCATCACCTTCGGTTCCAGCACATTGCCGATCACGACCTGGATGGCCGTGAGGATAGGGGTGACGATCAGGAACGGGGTGATGGTGTCGAACTGCACGAGCGTGAGAAGCGAGGGAAAGATGATCCCCAGCAATGACCCGACCGTCGGGATGTAGTTGAGCATGAAGATCACGATCGACCAGAACGCCGCGTAATCCACATCCACCGACACGAGGACGACGTAACTCAGCCCGCCCGTCATGATGCTCATAACGGTCTTGATCCAGATGTATTTCCGGATGTCGGTGCCGATCTGTTTCATGATTCCCTGCATGCGCGTGCGGCGTTCCTCGTCGGGGAACAGCGCCCTGATCTTGGGCTCGATGGTGTTCTGCTCGAGGATCAGGAACAGCAGGTAGATCAGCACCAGTCCCGCATTGCCCGCCAGGTTCGCGATGGCGGTTGCCAGGCTGCCGATCAGCGGGGTCAGCTCGATGTTCTCTGTCACTTGGGCGAGCGAAAGCGTCCCTTCCAGTCCCAGGCCCAGCGAAATGTCTGTCAACAGGACCTCCAGCCGCTTCTGGTAGGTGGGCGCTGCCTCGACCACGGCGGAAAAGCTGTGCCCCGCCATGTTGATGATCAGTGCTGCGGAACCCAGCACCGCGAGAAACGCGAGCGCAAGCCGCAGCCACCCCGGCATGGTGAAACCGCCGATCCGGAAACGGCCGATGCCGTTGGCCAGCGCGTTGATCAGGAACCAGACCATCACGGCGACGGCAAACGGGATCAGCAATGCCCGGCCCTCGACCAGCAGCACGATCGACAGCGCGGCGATGCCCAGCGCGCCGGCATATGTCAGAACACGAAGATGGGACGACCCGGTTTCCATGATGGCGCGCATTCTGGTGGGCAGGATGTCCGCGGTCAACGCGCGGGATTCATTGACTCGGCATTTTGTAAGCTATACTTATTTTAAGCATTGCTTAGGGAAGCAACAATGACTCCCGACGAGATCGAAAGCTTCTTTCCGTTCCTGCTGGCGGATGTCTCGCGGCTGTTCCGCAAGACGTTTGAAAAGCGCATCCAGGACATCAACCTGACCCGTGCACAGGCCCAGGTGCTGGGCCGGGTATCGATCAACCAGGGGATCAAGCAGTCTGCCCTGGCGGACCGTCTGGAAATCCAGAACATCACGCTGACGCGCCTGATCGACCGGCTCGAAGAGAACGGGCTGGTGGAACGCCGCGCCTGCGCCGATGACCGGCGGGTCAAGCGGCTCTACCTGACCCCTGCGGCAGAACCTGTCCTTGATGAAATGTGGGATATTGCCGCCAGCGTTCAGGATCTGGCGCTGGAAGGTCTGCCCCAGGCAGCGCGCGAGGCGCTGATCGAAGGGCTTGCCCACGCCCGGCGCCAGCTTGTCGAGAAACCGGAAGAATCAGACAGTTCGGGACGCGCCCAGCCGAGCGACATGCCGCCCTCCAGCTCGGAGGCCGCATGACCGACGCCGAAGCCCACGAAGCCCTTGTCATGACCAACCGCCGGCGCAAGCAGTTGCGTGTCGGCCTGTTTGCGCTCGCCCCGGTGATCCTGCTCGTTGGCGGGCTCTATTTCTATGCCACCGGCGGCAGGTACGTGACCACCGACAACGCCTATGTGCGCAGCGGCCTCGTATCCGTGGCCTCGACGGTCAGTGGCTCGGTCGACGAGGTTTATGTCACGGAGAACCAGATCGTGAACATCGGCGATCCGCTGTTCCAGCTGGGGACCCGGACAGCCTCCATCCGTCTTGCCGAAGCCGACGCCAACCTGGCGCAGGCGCGTCTCGATGTCGCCGCGCTCAAGGCCCAGCTGAAACAGAAGCGGGCCGAGCTGGCGACGGCGGAAGAGGACGTCGCCTACCGGGAACGCGAATTCGCCCGCCACGAAAAACTGCTCGCCACCAATGCCGTGGCGCGCTCACGCCACGACGAGAAGCGCCACGACCTCGACGCGTCAAGGAACCGGCTGGCGACGGCCATGTCGGAAATCGACATGACGCTTGCGGAACTGGGCGGCAACGAGAACATCGACCCCGATCAGCACCCCAAGGTCATGGCGGCACAGGCCTACCGGGATCAGCTGGCGCGGGACATCGAAAATGCCACCGTCACGAGCAGGGTGCAGGGCATTGTCGCCCGCATCAACCTGCAGCCGGGCGAATATGTCACCACCGGCGAGCCGGTCTTTGCCATGATGGCCACCGACAAGGTGTGGATCGAAGCCAACCTGAAGGAAACCGACCTTACCTACGTGCGGCCCGGCCAGCACGCGACTCTGGTGGTCGATGCCTATCCGGACGAGGAAATCGACGCCATCGTCGCCAGCATTTCACCGGCCGCGGGCTCGGAATATTCCGTGCTGCCGGCGCAGAATGCGACCGGCAACTGGGTCAAGATCACCCAGCGCGTCCCCGTGCGGCTGGAAGCGGTTTCCGTACCCCGGAACATCGAGCTGCGCGCCGGCATGAGCGTCTACGTCTCCATCGACACCGAACGCGTCCGCGGCTGGCCGTTCTAGAAGACCCGGTTGATGGTCGCCATCGCTGCCCAGACCTCGGGAAAACCGTTCCGCCTCGGCCTCCGGAACTCGCTGGCCTTTGGCGCCATCATGATCGGCGCCACCATGCAGTCGGTCGACATGACCATTGCCAACGTGGCCCTGCCCCACATGCAGGGAACGCTCGCGGCCACCATCGACCAGATCGCCTGGGTGCTGACCAGCTACATTGTCGCCACGGCCATCGGCACGCCGCTGATCGGCTGGCTGGCCAGCCGGTTCGGCCAGAAGCTGGTGCTGCAGATCTCGCTGGTGGGCTTTACCGGGTCTTCCGTCCTGTGCGGCCTGGCCGTCGGCCTTGAGGACATGGTCGCCTACCGGACCCTGCAGGGGTTCTCGAGCGCCGCGCTGTTGCCCATCGCCCAGGCCGTGGCGCTGCGCCTGTACCCGCGGGAATATTTTCCGCGCGCCATGGCGATCATGGGCATCGGCATGATGCTGGGGCCGATCCTGGGGCCGACCATCGGCGGCTATATCGTCGAGATTTCGGACTGGCGCTGGATCTTCTTCATCAACCTGCCGCTGGGGATCGTGTCCCTGGTCGGGGTGCAACTGTTCCTCGACGAGCACAAGTCGAACAGCGACACCTATTTCGACTTCTTCGGCTTCTTCATGCTGATCATCGGCATCGGCGCGCTGCAGCTCTTTCTCGACAGGGGCGAGACGCTGAACTGGTTCGATTCGATGGAGATCGTCGTCTACGCGGTCCTTGCGCCCCTCGCGCTCTACCTGTTCGTCGTGCAGACGGTGACGGCGAAACGCCCGTTCATCAGCCGCGAGCTGTTTCTCGACCGGAACTTCATGACCGCCTGCCTCCTGTTCATTCTCACGTCCGGCAACATGCTGGTCACGGTGGCGCTGCAGCCCACCATGCTGGCCAACGTGATGAACTACCCGGCGGTCGATATCGGGATTCTGCTGGCCCCGCGCGGCTTCGGCATGATGGTCGGCATGATCCTGGCCACGCGCCTGATGAAGTATCTGAACGTGCGGAACGTGGTCATTCTCGGCTCGGTCATGATGGCCATCGGCACGTGGGACATGACCCAGTTCTCGATCGCCATTTCAGAATGGGACGTGGCCCGGACGGGATTCGTGCAGGGGATCGGTATCGGCCTCGTCTTCGTGCAGCTCAACGCCTTCGCGTTCTATACCCTGCCTGAAAAGCTGCATATCGAGGGCGCCACCATGTTCAACCTGGCGCGCGCCGTGGGCACGTCGATCGTGCTGTCCATCGCGATTTCGATGCTGGCCGAACAGCACCAGGTCAATCATGCCGAGATCGCCGCCCATGTGAGCCAGTACAACGAGCTGTGGCGGCTTGCGCCGCTGCCCGGTGGCTGGAGCGACCTCCAGGACCCGCTCGCCCTTCACATGCTCAACGCCGAGGTCACCCGGCAGGGTATGATGGTCAGCTATATCAACATGTTCAAACTGCTGATGTATGCCTCGCTCGCAGGCATCGTGCTGATGTTCTTTGTCAAGGTGCCCGGGCACGGAAAGTCGGCGTCACAGGGCGCACCGGTGGAAATCTGATGTGCAGGGATGCCGCGTGACATAAGCCACACCGGTTGCCATAAACGGCTGACTCAGGATACCGGAATACCGATTTGACCCATCCCGCCACGACCATTCCCGCGAAGAAACCCCTGCTGGGCATACTGTTCATGCTGGGCGCGTTCCTCATGTATTCGGGGATCGACGCGCAGTCGAAGATCATGGTCGGCGACGGTTATCACCCGTTCTTCGTGACCTGGGGCCGGCTGGTGATCCAGTTCGTGTTGCTGGTGCCGTTCATCATGCGGGCGGGAGGCGTGAGGGCCCTCAGAACCCGGCATCCCAGGGCGCAGATCATCCGCGGGCTGGCGATGCTGGTGGCCGGCGTCTCGTTCGTGTCGGGCCTGCAATATCTGCCACTGGCCACCATGACGGCGATCAACTTCGTGGCGCCCTTCCTGATTTCGATACTGGCGGTGCTGATCCTGAAGGAGCATGTCGGCTATCACCGCTGGATCGCCATCGTGATCGGCTTCGGCGGGGCCCTGGTGATCATCCGGCCGGGGACCGAGGCGTTCCACCCGGCCGCGTTTTTTGCCGTTCTTGCCGCGCTCGGATGGGCGTCGAGCGTCATCGCCACCCGGCTTGTGCAGGATGATGACTCGCCGCTTGTCACGCTGTTCTACACCATCGTGATCGGCATTGCGGGCGCATCTCTGATTGTCTGGCAGCACTGGCCGGAACTGACCAGCAAGGCCATGCTGCTGCTGGTCGGGATCGGGCTGTGCAGCACCTTTGGGCAGATCTTCATGATCGCCGCCCTCAAACACGCCAACACGTCGGCGCTGGCGCCACTCGGCTATTCCCAGCTGATCTGGGCGACGCTGTTCGGCGCCATTCTGTTCAATAGCGTGCCCGACAGCTGGACCTGGCTGGGGGCTGCCATCATCGTCGCGAGCGGCATCTATGTCTGGAGCCGCGAGCGCCGCGCCCACGTGCCGACATCGATGCCGGCACGGGAGCGTCTTGGCGGTTAGGCGCAGGGCCTAGCGCGGCGCCATCCGGATCGCGCCATCGAGACGGATCGTCTCGCCGTTCATCATCGTGTTCTCGCAGAGCTCGCGCGCCATCGACGCAAACTCCTCGGGCTTGCCAAGACGCTGCGGGAACGGAATGCTTTTCGCCAGCGATTCCAGAACATTGTCCGGCGCACGCAGCATCAGCGGCGTGGCAAAAATACCAGGACAGATGGTGTTGCAGCGGACGCCCATGTTCGAGAGGTCGCGGGCGATCACCAGCGTCATGCCGACGATGGCGGCCTTCGATGCGGTATAGGCGATCTGGCCGACCTGGCCGTCGAACGCCGCGACAGACGCCGTCTGCACGATGGCGCCGCGCTCGCCGTCTTCCAGCGGTTCGAGCTGGCACATTTCGTGCGCCACCAGCCGCGAGCAGTTGAAGTGGCCGATCAGGTTGGTGTCGATCACCTGCTGGAAATGTTCGAGCGGCATCGGGCCGTCCTTGCCGACGATCTTGCTGGCCCGGCCAATGCCTGCGCAGTTGATCAGGATACGCGGGGCACCATGGGCGGCCTTTGCTACCTCGATGCCCGCGAGCACGTCCGCTTCCGACGAGACGTTGACCTTGGCAAAGGCTCCGCCGAGCTCGCCGGCCAGTTCGGTGCCCAGTTCCTCATTGAGGTCCCACAGGGTGACCTTCATGCCCTTGTTCACCAGTTCGCGCGCGGTGGCCGCACCCAGCCCCGAGGCACCGCCCGTGATGATGGCGGAATGACCGTCCAGCTTCATGATTTCTTCCCTTTTCGTTGAGGTTGTTTCGAGAATGCGAGGAAGGGCTTAACCGGTCACGGCGGCCATGACAAGACAGTGTAAACGGTTGACTTGGCCCCCATGCCACCGCACCGTGGCGGCCATCACTGAAACGAGGGAGAGAGCCCATGCTCGTCATCGCAGGGACCATCAAGGTCGGCGCCAACGACATCGAAAACAACAAGGACGCCATCGTCAAAATGTGCGTCGAATCCAACAAGGAAGCGGGCTGCCACGCCTATTCGTTCTCGGCTGACCTGGAAGTCCCCGGCCTGATCCGCGTGTTCGAATGCTGGGAGACCGAGCAGGATCTGATCGACCACTTCCAGACGCCGCATATGGACGAATTCCAGAAGGTACTGGCCACGTTGACGATCGAAGGCATGGACGTACAGAAGTACCAGATCGAGTCCGTCGGCCCGATGGTGCCGCCGAGCCGCGGGTAACACCATGGCGATCAAAAGCCCTGCCCGCATCCCGCCGCTCGACGAAAGCGAGCTGCCCGACTGGATGGGCGAGAACAAGGACATCCCCAAGGTCAACATCGTCAAGACCCTGGCCCGGCACCCGGATTTGCTGAAGCCGTGGAACCGGTTCGCCGCCCATGTGCTGGGTAAAACCAGTACGCTGACGGGCCGCGAGCGCGAGATCGTGATCCTGCGCACCGGCTGGAACCACAGGTCGGATTACGAATTCGGCCAGCATCGGATCATCGGCATGCGCGAGGGCCTGAGCGCACAGGAAGTCGAGGACATCGCCCGGTTCCCGAACGGCGGCAACTGGTCCGAGACCGAGAAGCAGCTCATGACGGCCGCGGACGAACTGTTCGCCAACTCCGAACTGAGCGACGCGACCTGGGACGCCTTGTCGGCCCACTACAACGAACAGCAGCTGATGGACATCCTGTTCGCCGTCGGCCAGTACACCCTGGTCTGCTATACGCTCAAGACCCTGCGCGTGCAGCTCGACGAGGGCATCGACGGCCTGCCGGAGGTCTGATGTCCGTGATAGCCCTGGTCGGGCTCAAACGGGCCGCCGGGCTCTCGTCCACCGTCGCCGAAACCCTGCGTGCCCAGGGACATGACTGCGTCCAGCACGACGTCGACCGAATGGACGAGATCGCTGAGCTCGGCGACGTCGAGGTGCTTCTGTCCACAGGCGTGCCCTGTGGTGCCGCCGACATGGACCGGATGCCGAATCTGCGCGGCATCGTCTCGCCCGTATTGGGTTATGACTGGATCGACGTCGACGCCGCAACAAAGCGCGGAATCGCCGTCTGCAACACGGTCGCCCCCGAGAACCGCGTGGGCATGGCCGAGGCGACCATCATGCTGCTGCTGGCGCTGCTGTACCGACTGCATGACACCGAAGCGCTGATGGACGTTCACGACGGGTCCGACCCCGTGGAACGTCACGTGCTGCAGGGCCGCACGGTCGGCATCATCGGCTATGGCGGCATTACCCGGGCGGTGGTGGACCGGCTTGCCGGGTGGGGCTGCAATTTTCTCGTCCACAGCCGTTCAATGCCGACGGATGCTGCTTCAGTGACCTTCGTGACCCTGGACGAGCTGCTAGAGCAGAGCGATGCCATTCTGGTGCTGACGCGCCTCGATCCCACGACCCGCTACATGCTGAGCCATGAACAATTCGCCAAGGTGCGTCCCGGCACCTTGCTGGTGAACACCGCGCGCGGCGCCATCATCGACGAGACCGCCCTTGTCGAGGCGCTCAAATCCGGGCAGCTCGGCGCCGCCGCGATCGATGTGTTCGAAGAGGAGCCGCCCACACCCGACAACCCGCTGCGGGACCTGCCCAACGTCATCCTGACGCCGCACGCCATTGGCCACAACGTGGAAGCCATGGAGGCAACCCCGCGCCTGGCGGCCGCCAACCTGAAGATTCTGGCCGACGGCAAACTCCCGGAAAGCTGCCAGAACCCGGACGCTGTCCGGAGACAGGACTAAAACTCCCAGCCCTGCGCGGACGGCTCGACAAAGGCGTAGAAGTTCGCCGGTGGTTTAGGTTTAGCGCGTCATCCCCGCGCCATCCTGCCCTGCAGGGCAAAAAGAAAAAGGGCCGCGGTTTCCCGCGGCCCTTTCGCATTCCTGGCGTTGGGTGCCGGACTTAGAAGTCCATGCCACCCATGCCGCCCATGCCACCCATGTCGGGCATGCCGCCGCCGGCCGGCTTCGGCTCGGGCTTCTCGGCAACCATGGCCTCGGTGGTGATCAGCAGGGCCGCGACGGAAGCCGCGTCCTGAAGGGCGGTACGCACGACCTTCGTCGGGTCGATGATGCCGGCCTTCACGAGGTCGCAGTACTCTTCCTTCTGGGCGTCGAAGCCGTAGTTCGGATCGTCGCTCTCGAGCAGCTTGCCTGCCACGACGGCGCCATCGACACCGGCGTTCTCGGCAATCTGACGAACCGGCGCCTGCAGCGCACGGCGGACGATCTCGACACCAACCTTCTGATCAGGATTGGAGGTACGGACCTTCTGGATTGCCTTGAGGGCATACAGAAGCGCGGTACCGCCACCCGGCAGGATGCCTTCCTCAACCGCGGCGCGGGTCGCATTGAGCGCGTCTTCGACACGGTCCTTGCGTTCCTTCACCTCGACTTCGGTGGCACCGCCGACCTTGATCACGGCCACGCCGCCGGCGAGCTTCGCCAGCCGCTCCTGCAGCTTCTCACGGTCGTAGTCCGAGGAGGTTTCCTCGATCTGCGCCCGGATCTGCGCGCAACGGCCTTCGATGTCGCCCTTGGCGCCCGATCCGTGGACGATGGTGGTTTCGTCCTTGGTGATCGTCACGCGCTTGGCCTGGCCCAGCATGTCCATGGTGACGTTTTCGAGCTTGATGCCGAGGTCTTCGGAGATGACCTGACCATTGGTGAGGATCGCGATGTCCTCGAGCATGGCCTTGCGGCGGTCACCGAAGCCCGGCGCCTTGACGGCGGCAACCTTCAGGCCACCGCGCAGCTTGTTGACCACGAGGGTCGCGAGCGCCTCGCCTTCCACGTCCTCGGCAATGATGAGGAGCGGACGGCCCGACTGCACGACCTTTTCGAGGATCGGCAGCATGGCCTGCAGATTGGCGAGCTTCTTTTCGTGGAGGAGGATGAACGGATCTTCGAGTTCCGTGGTCATCTTCTCGGCGTCGGTGATGAAGTACGGCGACAGGTAGCCGCGGTCGAACTGCATACCTTCGACGACGTCGAGTTCGGTCTCGAGGCTCTTGGCCTCTTCAACCGTGATCACGCCCTCGTTGCCGACCTTTTCCATCGCCTGGGCCAGCATCTTGCCGACTTCGGCGTCGCCATTGGCGGAAATGGTGCCGACCTGGGCGATCTCGGCATTCGACGAAACCTTCTTCGAGCGGGACTCAAGGTCCGCGACGACGGCGGTGACCGCAAGGTCGATGCCGCGCTTCAGGTCCATCGGGTTATAGCCGGCAGCCACCGACTTCGCGCCTTCGCGGACAATCGCCTGGGCGAGGACCGTGGCGGTCGTGGTGCCGTCACCGGCCAGATCGTTGGTCTTCGAGGCCACTTCGCGCACCATCTGGGCGCCCATGTTCTCGAACTTGTCGGAAAGCTCGATTTCCTTCGCGACGGTCACACCGTCCTTGGTGATCTTCGGCGCACCGAAGCTCTTTTCGAGCACCACGTTGCGGCCCTTCGGGCCCAGCGTGACCTTTACGGCATCAGCCAGAATGTCCACACCCTTCAACATGCGGTGATCGACTTCTACGGCCCCGCGACGATCCCCTATGCCGGGCACTATGAAGGCCTGGATGGTGCGCGGCGG
>JAULKQ010007648.1:0-13682 GCA_032356285.1 Smithsoniella earleae | reverse complement strand
TTATCCGGACATAATCTGATTTACATAGGTTGACATTGGATCATTTGCTACTCCCAACACGCATGAACACACGTGGCCACAGTCCGTCGGGGGTGCCAGAGATACTCCCAGCACAAACCGCAGAGCACTCTGGAAGGTGACATTTTCGATCACCCAGTTGCCTTTGGCGGGCGGGGTGTCCATCCAAACAGGAGCTACTGCGTGCCGGATACTCAGCAGGTCCTGGTAAGTAGATAGCAGGTCTTTGTGTTCTGCCTCTGAGATCCTCCTGGAAGTGTGATGCTGCAGGCTGGTTAAAAAATGTGTGGTCCCCGCGACGCCATCGATGTAACACAGTTTTAAGCGCACATGGAATGCTGAGACTTGATCTATGGATGTCGACTTTCTGTGAGGAACTGTAGCCGCTCAATAACCGATAGACGAGGAAAGTTAGCGTTGACCAGTAGAAACGTGCATTGTGTGATAGGAATCTGTCATTAGTGAGATTGAAGGACAGGTACAGAAGCAATTGCATGCACGATCCAGATGATGTCTGAGGTCGGTGTGCGGTAACGTTGAGCTGGGCGCTGTCAAAAAAACTGCCCCACTTTCAGCAGCTGTCACAACCAAATCCAGAAGGCACACGTAAATTCAAGCACCCCATACATAGCTTCAGTATTTCTTTTCTTCTTTGATCGCCAAGCTATGGGTGAGTAGGCACATATGGAGAGAGAATACTTGGCTGCAAAATGAGGGGTACTTTCAGGCTTTTTATGGCATTCTCTCTATGCCTGGACTGTGGCAGCATGATGCGTGTGGCTATTCTTAACCGCACGTCCCATGCCTGCACGTAAATTGTGCGTGCAGTTTCGTTTTCATAAGAATGAGTTAATTAGTATGGCCGTACATGGAGAGACGCATGAAAATGCTCTGGAAAGCGTGTGAACAGAAACGTCAAAGTTTGTCCGTATTTGCACTGGCATTTCAAAACAGCGCCATTGTGAGAGCTATTCCCATCGTTGTCTCCATTATTTTTCTTTGTTGTCTCTATTGACAAAGTTTGAGCATAGCAAGTCGCACTGGAAGGGCCCAAACTCAAAAAACGCCGGATGAATCTTATATATACATAGAATATTCGTCTCAAGCGCTCAGATTCTGGCGTTGAGATTGCAACATCTCAGCATAGAAAGATAATCTCCTCAAGACCCTTCTGGTGTTATTCAGTGAAAAACGGGTGAATATTCGGTTAAAAGCAATAAGCAGATCATTCGCCTTCTGAATAGGTTCCGTGCAAGGTTCTCTGAATGAGATATCGTGATACCATGTAGTGCTGAGGGCTTGTAGTACTTCTACTTCATTACCACAGTAAGGTGGAAGAAAGCAAAACTTGTAGCCAGTTTATGAGAAGAATGCTAACGGTCACCAGCATGAAATGAGTTTCACCTCTCTAGACAGCGTGCATGAGCTACCTTGGAGCTTTCGGACGTTATATTTGTGGATTGTAGCATGTTTTCTGGGGAGTAACCCTCCCGAGACGAGTTTACGTCCGCGTATCTGCTATGATATCCTCCCCTTAGCAAGCGTGGAACAACAAACGGTATTATCTCCGGCCAAGCTAATGTTACTCTGTTGTATCAGAAACGACAAACATTTTGCCTGGAGATAGTTTCTGTCACCGCTGTAGGTGTGAATCGCTTTCAGGTTCAAGCAGTTGAAGGCTGCGAATGAAACCACTCCAGGTATTTCAAGCTGTAGCCGCAGACAGGATAAAGATATTTATTTTCCAAACTGACGAAACGTGTATCCATCACTCACTGACTGCCACCCAACAGGTTCGTCCACACGACCGGAGCCTTGTAATTTACAAGAAAGCGCAACAAAAATCAAACGAAAATGTCTATAAGAATCCCCAATCATCTAAGTATCCAGCAGAGTCTGTTCATTTTCGCTGGGCTGGGCTTTTGCAGTAAGATTGATGTTGTAGTGCTGAACAAGCGTTGACACGGTGTCGAGCCGAGGTGTTGATACGCCAAGAAGAGAAGCAACTTCACACACAGCAGTCACTAAAGACGAAATTTCCATTTCCCTCCCGTTCTTCGCATCCTGCATGAAGAACTGCATTAACCCAGGGTGCTTTCAAGAGGTCGACTCGACGGTGCTCTTCCATAGCTTGCGAGCGAGTATATGTTGTGTTCTGTACATGAGATGCACGGGTGTGCATGCATAAGTGATATTGTCAAAGTGTTCTTTAAGAAAAAGATGTTCCACAGCGAGTATAAATAGCTTAGTCTTGCATTTTGACAGCACGACAGATGTGCTATCTGAAGGTGAGGTTTCCGAGCTGATTGGAGCTGTGCATGATTGAGAGAATGATACCTTGTGATGATGGAACGTTAGTGCAGGTCAGCATTCGCAATAACAATAATGCTCAATCTTGTTGACATTGAATAAGTTCCACAGTATACTAGTACATCCACGTACTAGCATGCGGCTCGCAGCATGGTGGAAACTCGATTGAAGTTGACTGGGGCACTAATCAATTAACAAGTCCACAGAGAAGAGTTGGGTTCTCGAATTACAAGGGGAATGAACACTAGCAATGGCTTCTAGTAATCAGAAACTGTGATGTTTGGATCTTACAGATGGTGTAGCCAGTGTTATACACGAGAAATACAGTTGAGTTTTCATATCAAGTGAATCCCCTGGTCCAAGAGATGGCTCAGATTGCAGGGCTACAATGACAGAAAAACACAAAGAGATCCTGTAGCAGGGTGCCATTACGGAGATCCTCCCAATCCACAGTTTTGTGCAGCAATATTCCCATCGACGTGTCAAATTATGCACCGCTCGGTCATATTACATACACCTAATTCAAGTTCAACTTGCCAGCTGTTTCAAATGATTCACCTTCAGCACTGCTGTACAAACCCAGTCTTACTCTAGCGGATTGTCAAGCCTCAGCTCGGGCACAAGCGCCAAGATGTGTATTTATTAACTTGAATTATGAACACATCTTCAGGCACTGCGCCAGATACTTTTTCGGGTGCGTCGGCCGAACTGCAAAAATCTGTAGCTGCAGGTTCTGCAGCACAGACACAAGCGCTTCATCTCGCACTTGATTGTGATCTTTTGGTCTCTAACTGGTTAGCGTACTTCTCAAGAGCATCCTTGCAACATCTGCAACATTGGACTCAAATTGTTCCTGAGATGAAGTCGAGGTCCGGTGCGGTGCACTCATGATCAAGCTCAAGTGTGATCTGACAGAGGAAGGTGATCTGGATGAGTGGTTACCAGGGGCCTAGGTTTAACTTTCTGAGATCTTATGTTGTCGGTTATACAGTGCAGACTCTTGAACGACCCCGCACGTACTTTCAGTGCGTTCTCACTCAAGAGTAAAGAAGTTGAGGTATTACGATACAAGTTGGTTCTTTGAAGGACTCACGAGAGAGAATAAAGTATACTTAATTATGTATGGTCACCGTAGTGAAGCCTGAATTAAACACAGAGAGGCCTGGCCTGTTGCCAGGCCCCTGGTAACCACTCATGCAAATGCTACTGATTTGCTCTTGATGTCTCAGTAAGGTCTTCCCAAAGATGCAGATCAGTACCTATGTATGTGTTTGCTGTCTTTGCAACGGCTGTTATGTCCTGAACCGGCTCACATAACTTAAGTATCGCTCCAACACAATGGAAAGGAAACAAATAAATGCTTACGAGATATCGAGAGCAGAAGCATAGATGTCAGATCTATGCATCTGCACGAGTGGTTACCAGGGGCCTAGGCCATAAGCTAGGCCCGGGCTGGATCGGGTTAGAGCCGGCTCCCTCACAGAGGTGTGCACAGACTGCTTGTCTTCAACTGTCTAGGGGCTTTACTGGTAGCCACTACCAACAGCGTTTTACGTACAGCGTTTTTAAGCAACTTCAGACCCAGAAGTATAAAAGCGGCAGCCTTTCTGTCCTCTTGCCCTAGCCTGTGTAAACCAGGTATTGCGACAGCTCTCCAAACGTCTACCACAGCTATCCTAAGCGGGGGGGGTGGCCTCTTCCCCAATCTCCATTTAGGTTTGTTTCAGAGCCCTTGCCATTTGTGTATGAGATTGACTTTGGGACCAAGTACCCTAGAATTAACCATAGGATAAATGCTGAATACCTGAGACCCTTTGTGCAGCTTACCGCTTCCCCGCTGCGTGTTGATGCCGAAGAAGTACCGAAAGTAGGAATCGCATGTAGGCCCATTCAGAAGTCGGGCGTCATCCAGCCTGTGGTCCACCATTCTGAGAGAATCAACCTCATTAGCAGCACTGTGCAAGGTTCGAAGGCGTAGGCGAAGTCTACGACTGCTGGATGATCGAGAGGGAGCTGCACACAGTACATCCTGCCTCGACTCCCTCCCTCATCTGTGAGTACAACACCTCGCAACAGCCTCGAGTCTTCTGCTATCTAGGATACTCTGGTTTTCCCAAGGTTTTTTCAGTTATTCACCTCAATGCATGGCCTAAAACAATGTCCCAGCCTATCCTCTCCCTTGGAGATTACTGAGGTTGCATGGCCCAAAAAAAAAGTGGTGCAATGCTCTTTTCTATTCTCCAACTGATTGGGCTGTCCTGTTGTTGTCACCAACTCCCAGCGAGCTTCCTGTATTGCATTGCATCCCCCCCCCCAGCAAGTGCCGTTGTCCCAAGTCGTCTTTCACTGCAACAATGTAATCAATACTGTACATTGAAATTGTGTTTCACGCTACCACATTAGTCCTTGCAAATACTGTAACTGCGCACTGTCACGGTGCTCTATGGCCAGAGCGGTTGTGCAAGCTGCAAGGCAGACTTCCAAAGGGGTGCCTGCCCCACAACTCTCTCAGTTGTACCAAACCAGTGCATCCTTCGCGAGAGAATAAAGTACAATAGTTGCACGTCGATCGCACCCAAAACCTAGCGATTGATAGCTGACTACTAACACAAAGTGTTAGAAGCGCTTTTCAAGTACACCCAACGCTTCTGGGACTTGGGGTCTATCCTTAGACCAGAACATCGTAAGCTAAGCTGCTTTCTCTTCTTTTTGTTTGTTGAGGCCATTTTCGAAGCGTTTGAAGAACAGAAGACGAGCAATCGTACGGAGATAAACCGAATACAACTTAAGCGTGAAAAGTCTAGTGATTCCACAGCATAAGTTCACTTCTTGCTACCACGTTGTTTTGAGACCGAGTTGACGTGAAAGGGATGTATACCTGAGTGTACGTTGTTGCTGTAGTGAATCCAGAGCAGCCTCTCATAAGCTTTTCAGTCAAAGTCCCCAGCTATCCCGGTGGTACTCTGACGATTAGGAGTCGTCGCAAATCGGAGTATCGAGCACTATGGATTCGCTGTCGGTATCATAGTACTAAGGCTTACCGAAGGGAGTAACTCTACCTGGAGAGAGAGCTACAAGCCAAGTTATTCGCAAGCCTTAACACCTATCCCGAGAAAAACATAATGAAGACGTAGATGTATTAGGGTAGTGTTTTATAGGTGTTGGTGTAACTTCTAGTTCTCATCAGGTTCCCCGCCAAGCTGCCGAGCTGCCGTGTTGCGTCGTTTAGCGTACGCGGATTTTTCCACAAACCTTGATTGTTACAGAGGTGAAATAAGGGGCGATTGATGACGTGTATATGAATGGAGTGCATCGCACCTGAAGAGTGGAAGTTTGACCTGGAGGAAGGCACTCCTGGCACCATTCCAGCCACTGTGAGGAGGATTGCCTCACTGTAGCGCCGCTTTCTAAAGCAACAGTGATAACCTCATCTGCCATGGCTTGCAGAAGTTTTGCCATGAGTGGGTCGCGCACGAGGATGTCCATGGAGCCGTGGGTCAGTGCGTTAACAGGATTCACGCACGCCGAAATGAGGAGCTTCGACCAAATTGAACTCAGTATATCTTCGTCCTGAGAAAACTCGAGCTTGAATCGATGTGCTGTAGCTTTCAACAATATTTGATACAGTAGACATGTTGAGAACGTCTCGGTGCAGCAACTAAGCAACACGGAAACAATACCACAAACGCGGACATCCCGAAGCTATTGAGTCCCTCTATGACTGAATTCAGGCATCTAGTTTGGTATTCTGTTGCTGGCTTGCCAAAAATCAGCCTTGTAACGCTGGGCGTTGTTGTCATTTCGACTTCATTTACAGCGGTGCGGGCTGCGGCAATATAGATAACGCCAGGTATAACTCGATGAGACGGAAAGTTTAAAAACAAATCACCCGAAGGATCCACGGAATGGAGGGGCTTTCCTGCGAGTTTCGGGTTGGTGGTGAGGTGACCGTGGTGAAATGGGAGGCCATTCTGCAGTCCGCGCAGCAAATTATTGTTAATTTGACAGTAGGAAATCTAGTGTAGCCACTCGACCGGTATCTTTGCTCGGAACACAAAGTTGGTCCTTGGAATCGCACTTGAATAGTCACGAGGAGAGAATTTGGACCCATCACTTGCTTCAATGCTGGTAGAGCTTCCGTCATTTGATGCGCCTTCAAGCAGCTCAGTACTATGTCGTGCTGTTTTGCATTAGAACCTGATCATGAAGGGCACATGTGGGTACCAATGTTGTGTTGGTAGGCTCAAGACTTTTCACACGCAAAACACGTTATCGGCAACAGGTTTATACGTGGCAAAATTGAATAATTGTCACAGTATGTATCTCAACATCTCCGATTTGTTCTCTGCAGTTTTCTGAGATAGTCAAGCGCTTGAAAAATTTTGATGTACAGCGAAGCTCCTTAGAGTGCTTTCAATACCCGGACTTGAACATTGGAGAGCATCTACAAGCCATAATAAAATTGCATTTAGCTGGGCGATATACTCAGGATATAGGTCGCGATGAAATTCAGTTGACACTGAAATAATGGCAAGCAAATGGCAAATATAGGTTGCAAGGATCTAAGCTCGGCAAAAAACAAAAGTCTGGTAATGTCGGAGGTATACGTTTTCACTAGTGACTCCGCACACCTGATGGAGACGAGTTGTGAAGCTGGAATCCAGTTGCGGTGAACCGTTTGTTACGAGCGGCATCCTGTACAATAACATGACCTACACATGCCCGCAAGATCTGGTTGAAACGAATGATTTGTTTGTAAAGGTAGATGTACTGAACAACTATTCTGGAATAGACGTGGCATAATTATGTGGCGCCTTCTGTTACAACAGCACCTTGCAAAAATGTCTAGGTGTCTGAGGAGTAGTGTCCAGTCACCTTTTTCTCTGATTTGGTCAAAAGTTGCTCCTCTGCAAGCGAGAGTGAGGGCACTGACAGATGGATCTAGTGCCACGGTAAGGTACTGCCCAACAGCTCCAGCACCAAACACGCAAACTGAAACAACGTTGTCTTGGGCACGTACGTCCTTGGGCAAGATGAGTGGCAGGGGTTCAGGCTGTGAGAAGTTTTGACGCATGACACTTCGCTCTGCTGCCTGGGTGCAGAAGTGCCCACCAGTTCGAATTTGAGCATTCAGATCGCACAACGTGACAGCGAAGCGTATGTCATCGAACGTGCTTGACATTGGAGCCGTTTCCTTCAGTGAAATAATTCTGATTCGATTCCAGGTCAGATTGGGCGAGTTTGACGTGAACTTTCACTCGTGTTGCGTTTACGTTATGTTACTCTCACGTGTCGGCCGCCACTCTCGGGCGCATGCGCGTGATTCAAACATTGAGGATATTTCACGGACATGTCAATGTTTGATGTTGTAAAACGATACAGCTATTGTCGATTGATAGTCGCAGCAGTAGCACGACAATGACCCGGTAGCCATTACACATGACGCCTGTATGATTTCGCAGTTGTAAACTCACGTTGTAATATGCTTACTGAACATGCAGGTGTGATGAATATTGATAATCACATAAATGCTTTTTTCGGTAGTGATTGGACTTGTATCGTCCTCAGGGCGCTATATCGAGGTTATTTGGACAAAATTATGAATTTTGATCATTTCGAAGATAATAATAGGTAGTCAATGAACAATGTGACGCGGCTTAACGGGAATTGAACTCAAGTTTGACCACGCGATCACTTAAACAAGATTACACTTATTCACGAAACACTGGGACAAGATTCAATTCTGTGACCTAGGTACTGAGCGTCCAAGACCTTTCACTTAACTCCTTCAGTACTGGCAGCGACCCCCGAAGGGCAGTACGATCAACAAGCACACAAACATGTCCTGTGCAAGCTGACACATTGTGGCTGAGGTGGGGCAATTAGCCTTCTGGAATGTTCTGACAGGCGCACAGTTCATCCTCTCCCCCTTGACGCTTTGACTTACGCCTTCAGCTGAATGATCCTGCGGACTGGTGCTGGGTATCATACTCAGTGATGAGGGTGGAAGCCGTGTCAGGGTGCTTGAGGAAGAGTTCCTTCTCAGTAAGCCATAGGTCATAGATATCATCAAGTCCTTTAAAGCGAGCTTTGTACTGATAAGCTCTCCGGCCCGCAGCGGGTGGGCGGCCTCGGGCTGGCATCCTAGAAACTAGTTTCTCAATTGGCAAACAAGCATCTCCTACAGTGGGAACTTCCCGTGCTCTAACACGCAATGGTGATCTAGTGGGCTGAATAAATGAACGCAAGTATTCAGCATTGAACCTAGGGTTCACATGGGGATAACGACTTCCTAAGTCTAGCTCATAAACATAAGGGCAGGTTTCACAAGCAATCCTAAAGGGGCCTAAAAACTTAGTTGACAATTTACTATCCTGACTATCTCTAGGCAGGTGGTCACATGCAACAGTGACAAGATCTCCAACTTTGAAGGTTGGCAGAGTATGGGCAGGGGGCATTGTGCGGGTTCTACGGGTTGCGGCATCATCTTCAAGTTTGCGGTGGGCTTGTTTAAGGCACTGGGCATGGTGGGCCCGGAATCTCTGTACATCGGTGTGGGTGCCGGAGCGGCGGGGTTGGTATTCAAGTGCTGGCATGTAAAGATTGTAAGCAGAAGAGGGCTGGTATCCATAGAGCAATGAAAAGGGGCTGTATCCGTGGGCTGTGTGTGTGGAGCAATTGTAGGCGAAAGTCATGTGTAGCACAGTAATGTCCCAGTCCTGGCAGCGGGTAGGATCCGAGCAGTATGCACGTAGTTTACAGACAAGTTCCTTGTTAATGGCCTCGGCTTGGCCATTTCCTCGTGGTCTGTAGGCTGTTGTGAAGCGGTGGCGGGTTCCTTGACATGCTGACAAGAGCTTAAAGAATTCATTGCATAGCCTGGGGTCTCTATCCGACACAATAACCTGAGGGAATCCGAAAGAACAGAATACTTTGAGAAACAAGAGGTGAGCAAGCTGTTCTTTAGTAATCGATTGTGTACAAGGTATGGCAAGAGCAAACTTGGTTAAGCGGTCTGTCACATTCAGTAGGAAGTCATAACCTCTGGGTGTCTTGGGGAAAGGACCAACAAAGTCCAAGGTGATCTCCTGGAACGGGTTGGAAGGTATCGGGAAGGTGGTCAGTGGGGCTCGTGGAGCTGGGCTTGGCTTGCACAGTTGGCACCTTCTGCATGAATTCACATACAGTCTAATATCTTCATAGAGCTTGGGCCAGTAGAAGTGGGCAGCCATGGAGTGGAAGGTCCGGTTGACTCCGGGATGTCCGGCAGGTGGAGCATCATGAAAGTCATACAGGAGGTCAGCCTTCAAAGCTGGTACATTCGGGATGTACAGCCTGTAGCGGCCTTCTTGCACAACATACAACAAATTGTGGATGTATCGGTACTGACTGGTGCTGGTGGGAGACTTAGTAATTTCTTCTATAAGCTTCATGCATACAGGGTCACTCTTATATGAAGCTCTAAGTCTAGTCAGAAATTGCACATCGGGGAGTGGGGCTGAATTGAGGAGTCCACACAACAGAGTCTTAAGATCAGGTCTACGAGAAAGTGCATCAGGAACAACGTTGTCTTTGCCTGGCTTGTACCTAATGTCTAAGTCAAACTCGGCAAACAATTCTGTCCATCGTGTTTGCCTCTGGGATAACTTGGGTTGTCGGTGGAAATATTGCAGGGTCACATGATCAGTGTATACCAGGATGGTGTGTCTAGCTCCTTGGAGGTAGTGGCGCCAAGTGCGCATTGCGTGTACTATTGCTAGTAACTCTTTCTCATGGGTTGGGTAGTTCCTCTCCGCTGGGGAAAGCTTCTTACTAAGGTATGATATGGGCTGGGGCCCTTTTGCATGGTTTTGTTGGAGGACGGCTCCAATAGCAAAGTCTGAAGCATCGGTGGAAACCGAGTACTGAAGGCTAGGATCAGGGAATGCCAGTACAGGGGCTGTAACTAGGGCATTTTTCAGCTCAGAAAAGGCAGTGTTTTGTGTGCTGGACCAATACCAGGGGGTATTACTAACCAAGACGTCAGTCAGGGGTTTGGCAATGTTACTATAGTCCTTAATGAAGTGTCTGTAAAACCCCGACAATCCTAAGAACTGCCTCAGGTCTCTCAGGTTGGTTGGTTGGGGCCAGTCTTTGATGGTCTGGGCCTTGTCACTCATCACCTTGATTCCAGATGGTGAAACTACATGACCTAGGTATTCTACTTCAGTGCGGTAAAATTCACATTTGGAAGGTGCAGCATACAGGCTATGGGCACGCAGTCTTTTCAGAACAGTGCGTACATGAGTATGGTGTAGTTCAATTGACTGGGAAAACACGAGAATGTCATCCATGAATACTACGACAAATGGTAGGTCACTGAGAACAGAGTTCATAAGCAAGGTAAATTGGGCTGGGGCATTAGCCAAGCCAAACGGCATGACTAAATACTCGTAGGCTCCAAACTGTGTCACAAATGCTGTCTTATATACATCGTCTAGTGCTACTCTAATTTGGTGGAAACCTTCTGACAAGTCTAGTTTGCTGACAACTTGGTATCCTTGGAGTTTGTCAAGAAGGTCTTCAATCCTAGGCATAGGGTAGGCATACTTGACAGTAGCATGGTTTAAAGCACGGTAGTCAACACACATTCTAAGTTTACCTGACTTCTTCCGTTGGAATAGCACAGGTGAACCCCATGGAGAAAGAGAGGGCCTGATCCATCCCTTCTGACTAAGTTTATGTAGGGTGTTCTTAACTTCCGTAAGCTCATCAGAGGTCAATTTATAGGGTTGTTGGGTCTTAGGTATTGAGTCAGGCTTAAGGGGGATGTTGTGTTGTAAGGGACGTCCATCAGGCAACTTGCGTTCTGGTGGCAACCCCTCTGGGACTTCATCGCGCACAACATCGCTAAATTCAGTCAGTAACAACTGTTCATAACGGGAAAACTTGTGGGTGTATGAAGGGGAAGGGGTCTCACACTGGCTTGGCTTAGGCTGGGAGTCATGTGCACAGGGGTCCTGATCAGGGAACTGTTTTATGTAACCTAGCCATATCTCCTGGTCATTGGTGTGGCGGCGGAGCAGGGTGGCCAGCCTTGCTCCAGATACCACATCAATGGTAGGACAGGAGAATTCCGCAAATCGGGGGTGCTGAGGTGCCGACTTGACTAGTAGTGGACCATCATGGGTGCGGATGGAGATGGTTCGGGTCCAGGATCTTACGGAGACATCATGGGTAGCTTGGAAGTCCATACCTAGGACGGCATCTAGGCCATCCAGATGGGGGAGGATTTGGAATGATTGCTCAAAAGGGTAACCTGAAATACAGCATTTTAAGTTGTGTGCTTGTCCGTTAAGTTCAGCTTTGGTTCCATCTGCTAGGGTTGCATGTGAATAGGAAGAGGTCCGGTAAGGGATGCGTGAGTTAGAAACAAAAGACTTAGACAAGAAGCAGGTGGAAGCTCCAGTGTCCACCAGGGCACGGGCATGACACCCACATACGGTCAAGTCAATTATGATGCAGGCAGGGGAGTCAACAATAGTAGAGGTAAGTCGGGGTGGAGTAGAATCGTTAACATGTCTCAGCGACGCCTGTGCTGGTGCTGGGGGGCGCCGCTCGGTGGAAAATTTGTTCCTCTGGTGGGAGTTTGGTTAGCCATAGGGCAGTTGGAAGCGTTGTGCCCTGGCTTTCTACACCTAAAGCATAACTGCTGTTCAACACAGTGCTGGCGCTCTTCAGGTGTTAGCTTGCTCAGCCTCGGCTGGGAGTCTGGGAACTGAGTGCAAGTATGGGTAGGCACCGTGGTGGGTGAGTGGAAAGGTGGCATATGCATCATGTGGGGTGAGTATGGATCGTTGTTGCCTGGGGATGAATGAGTGTAGAACAACGGTGTTGAGTGGGGGGCTCGTGAATGTGGGTGCGAGTGGGGGTTGTGTGAGGGGGCATTGCTAGCAGGGTGAGGTTTGATCCTATGGTGTTGTGCGTGAGGGGGCAAGGGTTTGTGGTTGGTTGTGCCTCGGGATGTTCTGGACCTGGTTAACAGGTTGCAGTTTTTCTTAAGAGCAATGGCACTTTGTGCAGCAAGAAAAGCATCTGACAGTGTTGATGGTCTTTCAGATTGCACTGCCTTTGCAATCTCATAGTCTTGAATACAAGACGTGAAGACCACTATCGTATCCCTCACTGAGGGCCTGTCTTCGTTATCGAAACCTGTGACAAGGTTCAGGAGCTTGTCATAGAGTTCGCTCAACGGTAGTGAATTGTTGTCTCGACTAAATTGTCTATACTTGTACCAGAGAGCATCTTGAACTTCTCGAGACGTGATGAAATGAGCGGTAAACGCATCGATAAGCTCTCGGAAGGTGTAAGCGACTGGGTGGTTCGGGGTGAATGTTTGTTGGAACCATGTGAGCGCGTTGTCGTGAAATCGGTTTGAAAGCATGCGTGCAAACGTTTGATCCGCTTGAGGACTTCCACAGATAGTATTGCGAACGATGTCATGCGATGTTTTGACAACTTTGATCCAGTGCTTTGCCGAAGCTCCAGGATCGCCTTTGAAGATTGGCAGTGACCCAACTTCGTGCTGGATGCTGCGAAGTTCATGGTGAGAAACATGCCTCGTGACTCGGGGTTCTGCATCTGGGGTGTTCTGCATTGGCACATCAGACTGAAGAGGTTCGTTGCTACCATGTACAGGGTTCGGAGTCACTACGGTTGGATGACTCTGCAGGTTTGAGAGGGACGCTTGTAGTGCGTTAATCGCGGAGGCAATTTGTTGCTGGTTTTGTTCCGTGTTTGTTGCCTGACTCTGTACCGCGGCGAGCTGTTGTTGTATGGTAGAGACGACTTGTGCGATTGCATTGAGTTGGGGTTCCAAGTTCGATCCCGGGTTTTCCATGATTTGCGGCTCCAGTGATTCCAAGAGTTGTGAGCGTGAAAATCCAAGCTTACCTGGGAATGTACTACCTGGATGCTGCTCCAAGTATGCTTTCAGCGATGCCAGGAGCGCCTGTCGACTTGCCGATGGGGTCTCGGACATACGAACATGTATGGGAACAGTGGGCTCTTATTCAATGTGGAGTCTAGGAGCACTTGCGGTAGAACGTCGCAACTACGATACCAAATGAACAATGTGACGCAGATTAACGGGAGTTGAACTCAAGTTTGACCACGCGATCAGTTAAACAAGATTACACTTATTCACGAGACACTGGGACAAGATTCAATTCTGTGACCTAGGTACTGAGCGTCCTAGACCTTTCACTTAACTCCTTAAGTACTGGCAGCGACCCCCGTAGGGCAGTACGATCAACAAGCACACAAACATGTCCTGTGCAAGCTGACACATTGTGGCTGAGGTGGGGCAATTAGCC
>JAULKQ010007637.1:0-13686 GCA_032356285.1 Smithsoniella earleae | reverse complement strand
TTTAAAGCAATCAATGAATTCAGCGCCGATGGCCTTTCGCTTCTGCTCCGGGTCCGTTACTCCACGAAGTCGGCCCATCATCTCTTCGGAAGCGTCTATCTTCGACACTGGCAGGTGCAACTGCTTCGCAAACGTGTCCATGACCCTGTTACCCTCTTCAAATCTCAGCAGGCCATTGTCGACAAAAACGCAGTGTAGGCGATCGCCAATTACCTACGAAAACGAAGCCAGGTTTTCCATAAGGCGAGTTCCAACATTAGACAGAAGGAACCAACGTGAGGCTGGACCTAACCTTGCTCTAAAAAGCCTGTTGCAGACATGTGCGGGAAGGTGCATTGCTCAATTGCTCAACTATCAATTCGAAGAACTCTAGAACTGGCAACCATAGGAGACTGATATTGCTAGTGCAAAGGTCAATGCGAACTATCACTTTGTCGAGCTATCAAAAGGCTTACCGCACCTGATGGACAAGGGTCGCGGCGACCGTGGAGTCGACACCACCAGAGAGGGCGCATATGACATGCTGATGAGGTCCAACTTGAGAGGCGATCGCTTTTTTCTCAGCATCTATAACAGATTTAATGTCCCAGTCTGCTGACAAACCAGCGATTTTAGACAAAAAGTGATTCAATGTGTCGATTCCCCGCTCCGAGTGCACCACCTCAGGGTGATACTGCATAATATCCCTGGCATTAGTTTTGCAATTTCATCAAGCCTTGCTATTAAAATAATTCTGCTGTTTGTCGGTTCCAGTACACGTGGGCTTCAGTTGGGACTAGAAGTAGTATGAACAAACGACAAAATCAGGAGCATTCGTCCAGATGCTCCTATCGTTACCCTGTTTGGTGTGTCCATAGCAAGCATATCAGGTTAAAAACTTGGCTTATATTCCTTCAGAGCGGTTTCTTCAGGAGCATTTTTATGTCTGGCGGATGTTCCGTCAAACGATGACTTCGATAGTGACCTTTTTGACTTGTCTTATTATATGGATGCTAGAGACGACATGAAAAGTAAGGATGAAATTCGTTTCAGGACACGAGAAGGACTATACTCATTGCTATCGACGTAGTTCCTGACAATTTGAAAATCCCGCACCTGGACACCAAACAGTAGCTGCTTTCGGTCTTCAATAGCCACTGTAACACCTTGAAATGATTTTGCAGCACAGGAAAAGCCCATTGGCAGTTCTACGACATCATCACCGTGGGACATCCAAACCTGCTGGGTGTCGGAGCTTTCGTTGGAATACAGTACACTAGACTTCTCCTGCGTGATGGCCATGCGGCCGAATTCACCTCCCGTAGGAGAAGGAGCAACCTTTCCGCCTAAACTGTGTGCCATGAGCTGCATACCGTAGCAAATCCCAAGCACAGGGATAGACGAGGAGGCGACGTATTCGAAAAATCCGACAGGAATTGACGGGGAACCTCCTTCATGGACTGAATTAGGTCCGCCGGAGAGAATAATTGCTTTTGGGGATATCTTTGTCACTCTGTCCATTGAAGTATCCCCGCGGATCATGATGGAGAAGAACCCCAGTTCGCGCACTCTGCAGTACAAAAGAACTGCTTTACCCAAAGGCTAACACTCGAAACAAGAGTAACAGGCAACAGTTACATGCTTGCAGAGTTCTCCAAAGCGATTTGACACGACGTTCGACAGTGAAGTTTGATTTGAAACGAATGCAAAGCAGAGCACTACTGGTAGGGCTATCAATAACCTGCGCGTGATAAGCTGCGTATACTGTGAGCCATAGTCCAGTATCAGAACTACGGACTGTTCCTGGGCAACATCAGAGTCCTCAATACGCTTGCTTTGCTTGCTTTGCGGCTGGGACATGATTGTGACTGCTGACAGGCCTCTGAAGCATCTATTTCGACGATACATAACACCTTGTCGGTTCGATGATGTACAGTAAATCCGAGGATGTTAGCCGTAGGCAGGAATACACAGTCTGGCATCGTGTACATACATGTTCTGCACTCTGCCATGCATTATGGTATCATTCAATACTGAGGAAGATAATTGCGCCTAGCTCAGGTCTGTCTCCCACGAGCACAGAGCAGAGTATTTACTCGTTTTGGAGACAACTACTACGCAAGAAGTGTTTCATGACTATTTGATTCGTGATGTAGCCTTGCATGTGGTCACAAATGCTCTTCAGAATTGCATAACTTGCCCACGCTAACACCTGAATCAAAGTTGATGCCGCTCTTTTCTACTGGTGATTTCGATTTGTCTTTGTCTTCTAATTCTCGCATGCGTAGGTATGAAACCTACCAAGGACTGCATTAACAGGTTGAACAGAGAATATCGCTGGCTTTCCAAGGTATGGGCAGCTGGCACTGCACTACTCCCTCAGGCATGTGAATTGGACGATGCTTTTTCAAGGAGGTCGAAAATCTGTCTGAAAGCAAAAGATACTTACCTTTTATAACTCAGTCTCCAAACATAGATGCACACTGGGAAGCGCGACACTAATTTCTCACAGCGACAAACTGAATGCCGACAGGAACCAATTCCAAATATAACAGCGAAGCCAGACCCTTGTAATATACTTGAGTGGCACTTCGCCATTGAAGGTGCTGCGGGAACGCCGTACGAAGGTGGAGTGTATCATGGCAAGTTAATCTTCCCTCCTGAGTACCCATTCAAACCTCCTGGGATTTTTTTCGTCACACCATCTGGAAGATTTCAGCCCTACGTCAAAATCTGTTTTTCGTTTAGCGATTATCATCCAGAGTGCTGGAATCCGGCATGGAACGCAGGCTCAATCCTGAATGCAACACTCTCGTTCATGAGCGAAGAGTCTTCTACAACAGGTGTGCATTAGAATTCTGAGCGTCGACAAAGACCCAGCTTACTCTTCATTATTTTGCAACTCGGTGAATGCTCTTTTTTGAACTGTAGTGCTTGCTCAACACTTTTAACAAGCACTTATTGGACCGCCAGCATTCACATTTGCGAATTACATGATTTAACTACGAAGTAGAGGGAATGTTTCGACGCATATGCTGTACAGGAAGCATGACTGCCTCTCCTGCTCAAAGGCGCCAGCTTGCTGAGAAGTCTCTGGAATCCTCCTGTAAATCTCCCATATTTTTGAAGCTATTTCCCGAGTTTGAGGAAAGGCTGCATTCCACAGCGAAGGAAACGCACATTACCACGGAGGAACATGTTCCACCAGTGGCTCAAGATGTTGGAGGTGACAGGCCAGCTAATCATGGAGCGACGCTCACACAGTTGTCAGTTGCTATAGCAGCTTTTGCCATAGTTTTGAGCGTATTGCTCCAGTATATGATGCTTTCGTAGAGCATATGAGTACATCCCATAGTAAGATCCATTCATGTAACCAAAAACATAATTCGAAACAGTTAGTATTTATTATCAATTTTCTTATCTGAAAGTTGAACCTGAGCTGTTAGCAAAGTACACCTGCTGTGACTACTCAAAAGATGAAGCGGCTTCATCTCAATACTTTGACACAGCCTTCTCAACCAGGCAGAAAATTCAGTGAGAGTTACACCTTGATGACCTACGGGCTCTATACCATGTACGCACTCACTCAGAAATAACAGGCGTGTACAACCCTGCTGCAACCAAGACTCGCTTGCGAGCACGTGTCAGCTTTGCCTTCCTTCTAGCACCTGTATTTCTGTGCATTACACCTTTAACAACAGCTTTGTCAATGTTGGAGAACGCCTTGCTTAGCAGCTGGTCAGTCGGTTGCAACTCTGCTTCCGCTTCGATGTCCTTCGCTGTCGTCAGTAACGATTTGTAGTTCCTCAGCACCAGGCGCGATGATGACTTCACCAACTCTTTATAGTGTTTATTATACTCTGCATTTCTTGCTTCCACTCTCTGACGGCGCTTTGAGTTCTGCGCTTCCGCAATCACGCACACCCTAGCGTCTAGAACTGGTCGTACACAAACTTGCGGAACAGAAAAAGCTTTGATAGGTGCAGATACTGCAGGTACTGGGCGCGCAGAAGCGCGCAATGCCAACATCTTCAACACTCTTGCTCAAGTCTCGAACCGAACGTCGTCAGGCACTGATGGAATTTGGAGGATTGAGGAACCTGTGCAGGTAGTTCGATTATAGGCTCCAAGTTTACACTGCATTGGCCAGGCTACCCATTCTGAAACACTTCACAGACAGAGAATCGCCGGGCATGTACCACGTGTACGGATTCACGTGTAGACACCAGATGAACCACCGCCACAATGGTGCTTGAGACAGGATGAAACTATTAAGATTCAGCAACTGAGGCTCATACCATGCGCACCGCAACTATGTTGTTGGATAATGCACGGCACCGCATCTTTAGTTGCCACTTCCGGCTGTGTTCAAACAGATGTATATGTATTAAGCATCATTCGCTAGCGCGTCACTTTGTTCGAAATGGGCCAGTGAATACCAATTTTGACGGCCTGCAAGATCCTACTCATTTTAGTTAAGAATAGTTTTTGTGGAATTGGTGGGCTTAAGAGTAGTGAACCGTGGAGCAGGCAGCTACCTGTAGACATAGACCGGCGCGTACAGTTAGCACGGTAAATTACTACACCTGCTACGCCTGTTAACATGTTGACAGGGGAAATCTCATCCAATTTTAAGATATCCTATGCTTCGGGGTCCTGAATTTTGTTACGGCAGCCTTAAGCAACAACGAAGTGCGTTTACGTGACGCTTGCAAGCAGCGTGTAACGAGGAGCCAGGATAAGATGCCTAGGAACTGACAGCTTAGAGCTGTGTTACCTCTTTATTACCCCCAACTAAGTGCGTACTTTATTACGCTGTGTCCCCAGGTTTTTTCTGTGTAGTTTGAATTGAAATTCAACTTCCTTCGATAGCGAGCTGATTGAACGTGTGTCGTTATAGTCACTTTCAGGATAGGGGAGCTTTCATCAACTCTGTTTCTAACAAAGCGTTTTGACGGCATGAGGCCCAGGTGCATCATGATATGCATTATACATGACACCACATCCTTTCCTACAACCAGAATTATTCTTTATTTCCACAATGCAATAAGTATTGAAGTAAATGACCAAAACGGCTCAAACCTTTTCTTTCTCCTCATGTTTCACATTGCTAGTTAACCGCAGGCGACTTATGGTATGACAGCTATCGAGCATTTTTCGACCTTTCGCACCCGTAATTAAGGTACTGGCTTACAAGCTACAGCAGAACTCTCAATCGTAACTGTGCCCTGCTTCGTTACTTGATCATAAACAATGAATGGCCTACATTGATGAAACGAAGAACTCTCTCACCTGTCAACACGTACCTGCTTCAAACCTGAATTGAAATTCATTCAACGTTACTTGCTTTAGCACTGCTAGGAAGACACCAGACTCTTCATGTTGACTTTCAAAGAATACCAAAATCAGTACCAAGATCACACACTTGCAAGTGATTTTATTTGAGCAGGTAAAAGGAAATATATCAAAGGAGCAGATAACAGGATTTACTCACAGCTGTGTACTCCCTGCAGAGTCCAAAGCAGCAACATGGAAATTTTTCATTCAAAAGTTGATTCAGGCAGACTCATAAATGTGGGAGTGATGTTGCAAGAGCAAGGTAGATCTAGTGGCTTCTTCTGTAGCAGTCTAGCTAAAATAGTCTTGGTGCTATCTCAAGCACACAGACATATTAAATAATTGCATCAAGTTTCCTTATCATGAACAATTCAGGCCTGTCAAGCATTTAAAAACGTGAATGTAAGCAGTTACATCAGTTGAGGAGACCCTGGTCACCTCGGTAGCCCAATGAGTGCAGTGTAGCTCTGTATTGCTGTTGAGTGGAAGGTCAAGCCCATTATTTCACCAGACTACAAGATACACTCGACATCGCTGGGATGTGTGCCACTCCACCACGCAATTGACAACTTATATAAGCACGAGAATACAATCTCATTAATCTGGACGAGGGGCGGAAAGGCGGTGCAGTACGGACACAAAAGGGTTCTATAATTGGCAGCTGACAAGAAAAAATGATTTGAACTTGGCTAAAGTACATGATTGCTTTCTGACCATGCGAACACCTTGTAGAAAACATGCTTTACTTTTTTAATCTTACGCAGAAAACGATATTAAAACGAGCGTTTACGCTGTAAAATATTAATCTGTAGTAAGTAAATGGTGAATGATGTCGTTAGTGATGTAGTCACAGCTTCGTATCACAACTGGTGGTCACAGAATTCTTCTCTTTTACCACTCCTGCACAATCGTTTCAAGCCGTTAAGATAACTTGTAATAATAACTGGAAACTGAAAATAGCATGGAGTATGTAAGAAGCATTTCTGCTGTATAGAAGGAAAGTTTAATTGGTGGGAGATCCTTGCAATGATTGGTGACCTGGCGCTATCGAAGTAAGGTGTGTACGTGGGCATCGACAGCATGTTTTTCTTTTGAAATCTCGTTTCATCGCGCGAAGTCGGGTGAGGTTAAAGCCACGATAGTCAACGTCAGTCTAGTTGTATATGTTGGTACCTGCACTTGAATAATGATTTTTATCAGTCATCTCCAAGTATCAATCGACGTATGCAATGCAACGGGCTGAAAAGCAATACAAGTATGTGTAAGATTAAGAAATATGAAGAGTGCAATTTTGAATCATACAGCGAAAGTCTATACTAGCGAAGCACGCTTAAATGCGAGAGGTCGGTCTTAAATTTCGACCTTTTCGGCGAGTTGCAATTCGCATGTTTCCTCTTGCATGTAGTTAGATACTGACTTCTATCCCCTCGCAGATAGGTGCACCACCGCAGTGCACCGGGGATATCTTCGGACGCGTGTTTGGACGGTCACAAGTGTTCGCTGTTGAGATGGATATCACGTATGCATGGTAGGTAGACCTGGTGTATCCCTCGAGAAAATCGTTGCATCCTGGATGAGCATGGCCCTGTCCATAAGGTCACAAAGGTCTAAAACCAGCTGAAACACAGGTATTGAGGTGCAGTAATGTTCTCTCCTGTATGATGCTACGGGTATCCTTTCTGAACAATGATCGCGATATTTTAGATGGTATCAGATTCGACCACGGTCACACCTGGTACTCTTGCATCAAGTGGGCTCAATGACACGCACGCGCCAAACTTGAGTGCACGCCTATTGAATACACTACGGCTCCATACCGTATTGATGACATATCATTTGCTTCTTATCTAGGCGCATTATTAGCTATCAATCTGACGTTTTTTGGTTCTTTTGGTTCTAGATGACTTTCATGCATATGACATGTGTCCGAAAGCGTGCCGATAACTCTAACGCAAACTCCAAAGCTCAGCTGACAAACAGTATGGCTCAGCTCTACATATTGCAAATCTGTAACCGTTTCATGGACTTTCAAAATTGAACACAATTGAGGTGATATGTCATGGAGCTGCCAGATACGAAAATTGCTTGCCAAGAATCAGCAAGTACAGATATTTCAACGGATATAACAATGTTCCTCCGGTGATGGCTGTTACTGATGCGGTAGAACTATTTCTTTTTGCATTCTCATGATGGCTGGTGCGGCACGTCGGATTCGTTATGGACTCCGACATTGAACATTTCATCGCAGCCGTGATTGTTTACCGCCATAGTGCACTTTTTTATATGTATACACTTTGATACAGGGTATTATCTAGGGCCGCATTCGGTGTTCACCTGGGAACTCGCTGTCACACTCGTTTTGTTCAGGCTGAGATCCAAGGTTGCAATGCTGTTGTCCAATAAATCATGAAGAGCGCTCAAGATTCGTTGATGTTCTTTGTTTTGCTAGTGAATTGAAGCTCTGGCCTTTTCAATCCCGCAAGATACAAATCAACCGCTACTACTATCTCTGCTGGAGATACTCGAAGTTGTGAAATGTCTATTGGCTATTTGTGCGAATGTACACCGCTCTAGGCTGGAACATATTCACTAAGAGTTAGGAGTACCAGCAATTTCTGAGATTTTACAGTTGGCTTGGATGTATCATTGGAGATCCCGGATCGGACCGTCCGCCAGTTTGGCAAGCAAAGCAAATCCCGCTCTTTGTCAACATTTATCACTATTACGATGAACTCGACCTTCATGGACGACTCTAGAGGGTTTGTCACGCCTTATGACAATGGCTCTAAGCTAAGGACGACTGTGCAGCATGCAATTCCGGCGTTAATAGATGCATCCAGTATTCCAGGTGCCCTGGCGTCCGACTCCACGGACGTTTCGGCACAAACGAACATACCTCATTACGCTTACAGGAATCCCATGGTTTCCCATCTCCAACAAAGCCAACTTTCTCTTCCAGTGCCTTCGATGGTATACCCTGAATCAGAGGAGAAAGGCAATGTCATGCTTCTCGTTGCTCTACGGGAACATATTTCGAGCCTTCCAGCGGGAGAGAGCGTAGCGGCAGACCAGCTTGGGTGCCACAGTTCTGAATTAGGATGCCTTGATTCTCAATCTGCACCTGAATCCACACTTTGCCAGAACAGATGCGAGTCACGTTCAAGTACAACAGTCTCTCCACAAACCCCTCCAATCAGAAACAGTCATTCAACATGGATAGGTTTTGGAAGTGTTGACCGATGTGCTCGGCAAAAGTTGTGTGAAGCAAACTGTGCAGTATCTCAAATCCCAACCCAGAATGTCCCAGCACTTGACAGTTCAGGTCATTGCAATGAGCTCAGCTCATCATGTCCAGTATGCCATAGCTGCAGAAATGACCCAACCAAGCCCTACCTGCGAGACCTCTTGGAAGGTTCTTGTAGATCTCAGACTGCTAGATTGCAGCCTGGTTGTGAGCTCCACTGGGAACTGAGCCCGCGCTATGTTTCCCAAGACAAGTCTACACTTGAGTTTTCTATACTTGAAACTGCAGTGCAGAATGACAAGCCAAACGAGGCTACCCCCAAAATTACATCTGATACATTCTCATCGATAGAAAGTAGAAATCAGACTGACTCTGGTTCCCAGTCACAGCTTTCCAGGATAGCTTCAATGTGTGCAGTCAGTGCTATCAGTTCAGACTCTCACCAGTCCCAAGGCCGGATTCCATCAGACGGTAGCCTGCACAAAAATAACAACTCCGACCATTTTGAAAAGAGCTGTGACTTCACATTATCTCAAAAGAGTGATTATCAAAGCACATTGTGCCAACAGAATGTACAGTCTGCGAATGGACCAACCCTTGCTAGATCTAAGCCACGGTCATACTTGCTATGTAATCACTCTGGATCATTTGTACAAAGCCACGAGGGTGCACGACTATCCATGTCTGAGAGTAGCCGTGGGAGCAGTACACAATCACTTAGAGGCTTCTCTACTCCAAGGATGGTGAGGTTCGCACTAGGGAGCAACTTGGAGGAGAAGCAACCCTTGGGTGCTCCTGAAAGACGTGACCATGGTGTGGCTATTGGAACTCCATTCAAAGCACTATGTTGCTGTGAGCACTCTCTGTGCCTGCCATCATTTTGTAGCACTACTAGGAGCTTCCAGGCGGTTGTCCTTTCACTGTTTTAAGGCAGACACCTTCATCATATTGTATTCTAACCCACATCCAGCTTCTAGTGTTCAAACTTCCAGCCCACGGAGTCTGTACCAAACAACTGGATACATGGGTGAAGTGATAGTTATTCATCCCCTTTCGTTCATGTACAGTAGGCATTTTTTAGTGGTGAACCGATTTATTGTATCAATGAAAGCATTGTGTAGTACCATAGAAAATTGGAGCCTCTACGATACTTCAGTTTGAGGATTGTTTCTCGGCTTTCTTTGTTTTGTGTATGAGGAAAATTTTAGTGGATGAGTGGCTGGGAACAATGAGTTTAAGAAACACTGTAGATGCAGCCTTGGGAAGTGGCCCAAAGCTAAGTAGACGACCGCGGCTTCTGAGAACAAGCTCATTCCCACACTCACGTACTTCACGAGCTGCAAAAGAAGGTTCTGCCCTTCTCAGAAAGGCTCAGTTCGCAGTGGGTAGAGCAAAATCTTCACAAGATGAAATAGTATCACAGAATCCCTTACTGGTGGGCATAAATGGCAGGTATGAATAACTCCTTGCAGCAGTTTGGGATCATGCTTTGTACCATCCTGTGAAGACCAGCCCAAACGGTTTTTTTGCACAATGAAATTTTGAGCTCTAAGATGTTGGAAGTCAGTGCAGTGCTGAGTTCAGTCGAGATTCAATGAGCAGCATTGAAGACTATAATAACATGGACAACTATGTCAAGAAGTCATTGATCCCTCGGAAATCCAGCTCAGCGTCCAGTGTAGGATCTATCGTAAACATCGAACAGGAGAGCACCAAACCACTCACTTCTGCACATCAGGAACACATTGTCAGGCAGGAGATCCAACAATCCTCTAGTGACCCATCTCTCATCTCAACGGACACTCATATCTTAAGATCAAGCCTGTCAGATAGTTTATCACAGAAAGAGCCGTCTAGAGCACAACTGAGCACCTTGAGGAGAAATGCTAAGAGCTTTACATCACTGACAACACACAGTCACGTAGCGCAGGTTGACGGGAATTCCACAAACGTGTCTGCAGAAGCTGGTGGGTTTTTTTTGTGACTGCGTCATAAAATGTGAACGAGGAAACTACCATATCTCTCAGCAAACCATGGCCACGTCCATAGGAATACTGTCCAGTGATGTGCAAAGCATTTTATCAGAACCTCTCATTACCTGTATGACTTGAGGATATCAGTTCTGTTGCCAAGCATCTGCGTGTGACTTTGTGCCTAACTTGTACAACCATTTGCTTGCTTCTTGTTCAGGGCCACAAGATGACTTTGGTGCTCCTTCAGATAACAACAAAATCCTTAAGGAGCAGATGAAATCCCAGAATGCCGGCGTTCTTAGGGTAGCAGCTAGGCAAGGCCCTGTTGCTGAACACGATAACCTTGAAGCTTACACTGCAGCTTCTGGAGTACAATTTGCTACCAGCGTTTCAAATCCGGGGGCTGACAACATAAGAGCAGAGAGTGAGGTAACTGAGCTGTGGCAAGAGAGCCCTGCTTGCCAGGCACGATTCAGCCCCACCGAAGAGCAACTGCTAAACCCTGCGTACCGGTATTTCACTGCCACTTTTCCCATAGGGGGCCGCTTTGCAAGCCCTCAGTCCAGAGCACAGCCCAGAAAACCCATATTCCACCTGCTCATTGTCATCAAGAACCTCCTGTTCCTGATCATTTGCAAGGCTGCTCAAGTTGCACAATTCTCTTGGACATGGTGCTTTGCCGACCTAAGGAATGTGTCAGCACATGTGCCACAAAAGCAGTCAAGATCTCAAAGTGGCAGGATCGCACTTGGTGCCATCACTCAGTTATTTCAGGTCTTGATCAGCATATCTGCATGGTATGAGCCACAGCTACTTTTCACTGACATGACTCGGATTGCTCCTGGTGTGTAAGAGCTCACAGCTTTGCAATGTTATTTGGTCTGCTGATGTCATGCACATATAGGGGATGTCTATTTCTGGCTTCATTCAAACTCAATAAGCTCCAAATATGATGTTAGTACTAAGATTTTGGTTATGTAAGGGCTGAGAAGAGAACAGGATGCTCAGCTTCCTACCGTAACCCTCTGATGACAAGGGCTTCAGTTCCATATTCTAGCTAGTTAAAGTTTTGGCTGTCAGAAGTATTTCATAGTTCTAGTTCCAGGTCTAGGAAAGGCAAGATGACATGATTAGCAGTGCTTTGTACTGTGATTGATCTAATTGAATCAATTACCTTTCTGCAGGATTACAACCCTCAGGCAGGACCAATCTGCGTGCAATGATCTTGACAGATCAGATCCTGCATTCAGCACTGCACCCTCCCCTGATGCTTCAGCAGCTAATTCAACACCATCTATTGTTAACAAAGGGTTGCACAGTCACCCACTACAGCTTGAATCCAAGCTCTTAGTATCTCCTGCACCCGATGATCTGCAGGTACATAATCATTTCTCAGACTCACCCCTTTCTGTGCAAAGGTTATCTCCTTTTATGCAAATTGCAGTAAATTTTGTCAATATTCCCACTTCAGCATGTACACTCTGCTAACTAAGTCTTTGAGCAGGAGCCCTCATACAACCATGATTTAGTGCTGGTGGGATATAGAGTATTGTCAGAGATGTTTTTAGTCAGTTTTTAGTCCTCTTCATCATCAAATTATATGTGTGTGTGTGTGTGTGTGTCTGTGTGTGTGTGTGTGTGTGTGTGTGTGTGTGTGTCTGTGTGTGTGTGTGTGTGTGTGTGTTTGTGTGTGTGTGTGTGTGTGTGTATGTGTGTGTGTATGTGTGTGTGTGTGTGTGTGTGTGTGTGTATACAAAGCCGTATTCCCATAAGCTGAAGCTCCTTTGTGTTGTTTTAATTTATGAATACAGGTGTCCCCACATACTCTGGACAGGAGGTCTACAAGCTCCCAAGATGATATGTTCAAGCACCAGTCACTAGCAGAGAGACCAAAGTCAGAGAGTGAGCTTGAATTTGCTGATGATGACTGTGACAGGCAAATAGCATATTACAATTACGTCCGCTCACAGTCTGCTACTAACCTGGTGTGTGTGGCTGGAACACTCCAACCTTTCATTTCAATGAGTCCAGGGTCCACGTAAATGAAAAGTTGAAATTGCTGACACATTGTTCAATTCTCAGTCTTCCTTCTGGCTTCAACCTCTGCTCTTAAATATGGAGACGTTTACTTGTGTGTCTGTCCAGGGTGAGTGGACGGCACATGGAGCACCTGGCAGAATGAAGAGCAGTTCATGGCAGCAGTTGCCACCTATAAATGAAATTTCAGGGACTCTTGACAGATGAATAAGTTATCACAGACAGTGTTTGTATCTAGTTTTGGAGGTGTTACTTTGTGGACAAGTTCAAACCTGTAAGATTCTAGGAGGAGGGTACCTGTTGAATCGAAAGCCTGCACTAAGGGTGAATACTTGTTCTACAAGATAGAGATTCTCCATGTCATCACATGTAGTTATTACTGGGATCTATTAGACAGGGGTTGTGAGATATCAGATGCACAGCTGTCTCTTCAATCATGTCCTTCCTGATAGATAACTGTACATACACTAAGCAGGATTTCAATCAAACAGTTTTATTTATCGCAGACCAAGCAAGGTAAAGCTGTGAGTGAAATTACAAGTGATATAAAGAATTATTTGTGATGTATAAAGTAATCCATCAACTAATCTACACTGTGTTGTTCGTGTCTGCAAAGCACTTGGCATTGCTGTTTGTTGTATGGTAAAGGTTTTGGTGCTGCCATTTGCCCGTTAGAAACTTAATTCTCTTGATTGGATCTTCAGTTTCAAAGTTGATAAATTCAGGATATGCCTTCCCTGGAAAAGGATAACTTAAAGCCATTTCACTATCTATAATTGACTGGGATGTAATCTGGTGAAAGCTTTTGCCAAAGAGGGGGAACGCAATGTTTGAATAGATCTCAAGGATTTTACAATATGCATCTGCGACAAGGTAATACATGGTCAATTTGGAGTGCGTGAATCCTGAAGTGAACAATAATTTGTGCTCATGAACATGTGACATAGTGTAATAAATGCTGCAACTTCGATCCCTCTAGAGATCTACAGATGTCAAAGGATGATGTGTTGATACTTATAGAGGTCCAGGTTGCTACTGTGATCATCCCAGATCCTGCAAGTGAGTTCATGTTGCTGTCGTGATCATAATAGTGCACTTCTGAGCAGTGTGGCCAAA
>JAULKQ010007626.1:0-13693 GCA_032356285.1 Smithsoniella earleae | reverse complement strand
AAACCACGCAGTCCGTCATCATTCAAAAAGTCGTGCATCATGCCAGGAACAGCATGTATCAATCATAGCAGCCTCTGGAAGTAAACGCTCTTGTGCAACCCTTTCTTGCACTACTTCCAGCCCTATCTGTCGGAGTAGATAAAATTAAAAGAACTCTTGACTTCCAACTTAATTCATGTGTGCTGTGCCACCTTTGCAACTATTGTTCATTAATCTTAAACTGCAAACATTCCAAGCATGAGAGTTGGTTTGATTCTATTCCATCTTCCAAATTCCTACAATCTAAGTTGCAGATGAGCAATAACTTATTCATGCTGCAAAAGCATCACCAGATACTAAAATTGTTGTCACCACATCAAATAGGGTACCAGCTTACCTGAGCAAGCAGCGGTACCAGATCCATGTCTTGGAAAACGATGTCCATCCGATCAGACATGGACCACAAAGCACTCTCAGACGACATCAGAGCGCGGGCACATTCAAACGGACTTTTGTCCATATCCTTGGTTGCTGCGCCCTTCACATCATCATATGACAGCGTTTTTGCACGAATGCGGTGCATTTGAAGCTGCCCAAGCATCACGCGCATATCGCCCTGGCTACTTTCTACCAGTGCATCTATAGCAGCCTGCATACAATGTGTCACAGTTACAATCCCTTATCAGCATAAATATACACTACTCAATCAGGACATGTCGTGCAATAAAGACCAAGCATAACAATAGCGCAGCACCTGAGATTCCGATGGTAGATACTTCTGTGCATGAGTCGTAACTATTCAGAATTTTCTACAAGTACAATTTGTCTTATCTCCACATCTGCTAAAAAATCCTGTACAGCTAAACAAACGCCACTACATCATACTGCTTTGAGACATGTAAATTTTATGAAAGTACACTTATGCAGTGCCCTTGTATTACATCATGTGTGACTGACAAATGACAATGGCATAGTCTAGCACAAATCTGTTAAAGATGCATTGCCAAGCCCTAATTCAATGCATACATTTCATGCAACTCGCGCACCTTGATGAATCCAGTTGCATGGAGTACTTGTCAACTGGAAGACGCATGACAGTTGGCAAGCTCCAATGAGCAGAACTGTGAAACATGGGAAGTATGATTAAGTTGTGTAAGCTTTCTGTTGGATGTACAGCTCTCTCGTTTCCAGCTGCTCTCAGCACAATTAAGTAATGATTTAAAAAACTGGCATAGTCAGTTCATCACCAGTTCCAAATGACCTTTCAATGTGTCCAACACCCAAAATGGGTGCAGTCTCTTCTTAAATGAAACGACAGATAGCACGAGCTGCAAATTATTCCACGGCTGCATGGTCAAACTCAACAAAAGTGAAGGATCTCGACTAACCTGATTAATACTCAGATCTTCAGCTGCAGCTATAGCTTTCAAACGACTGCTAGCCTGGATCTTGGTGGGCTTTCTCCAGTCAATCTCCAAGCAATGATTCTTCAAAGCACGTAAGGTGCTCTTGTACTTGTCATTGCATATGCAGATAATGGGCATCTTGGAGACCTTAATACTTGCAATCAGATCTGATACTCCTCCCCGATCTCCTCCTGTATGAGTTCAGTATGACAAGGGTAAGATACTGATGGCTCCTCCCAGCTTGGCTGCATTAATGGGGAATCAAACGTACTTATTAGCCAGGAAACACAAAGGAGCCATACAACATACTCTTGCTTTCAAACTCTTCATCAGTAGCAAAGGTAGCCAAGGCTCACATGCAAGGAAAGCAGGAGATTTATGTTGCATGCTATGAACTCTGTCCAAAGCATCATCTATCATCATGGCATCACAGCCGTTCACAAGCCTAACAAGTGTAGCAAGTTCAAAAAACCGAGTGCTGTATCTACACAGTGGTTCTTAAGTATCCGACAATGAATGATTATAGACCAATTTATGTGTGGTTCGAGTTCCAAAGTGAATTCCAACATGATTATTGATGGTTTTTCTTAATTTCCCCGATAAAACTCACAACCTTACTGTGCAAGCCCACAGCTCATCAAGTGTCATCGACAACAATTTCCCGTGTCCGACTTCAACACTACTGGATTAAACATATCAACCTTCTACATCAGAGTTAAGCTACTGAGGCTCTACAGCTCACTGCATTCTTGAAGGCTACAATTCCTTAATCGCACTGAAAGATGCGAATGAAAGCATAGAATGTATATTTTTACGAAAATGTGGTGCTCATTTGAAAACAGCAAACAATTCATGAACATAAGTGACTTGAAATAAGAATAAGTTACCTGACATTCCATCCACCTCATCCATAATAAGAACTTGCTTACTCGGTGTTTCTGATCCACCACTAAAAAGAAGAGATGAGTTTGTTACCAGCTCCTTAACTCTGTTGGACACCTTGCCATTGATGCCTTCTTTGATCTTGCTATCTGACTTATTCCGAGTGTCACTTGCATTCACCTCCACAACTTCATACCCGACCTCCCTGCAATCAGATAGCACTTGCACGGAAGAATGGGCACCAAAAGCACATGCACTTACATTTGCAAAGTATGTGCCATATACATCTAACTGAATGCTTCCTCTTTGAAACCAGACAAGCCCTTAACTAGATGGAGTATCCGAATTTCATGGCAAAGCACAGACCTGTAAGTTGTCCCTCTGCACACAATGTAGAAATTTTGAGCAAAGTAATTTTTTAACCGCCGAATCTACAAATACTTGAAAGAAGATTTACATTTTCTGGCTTCAGCTATTTGCCTGAATTCTTCTTTCAGATTACTGTCGAGAAGCATTGCACTTCTTCACCTGGAATGGAAAGTACCATATACAACCAAAAGGTCAGGCAATCATTCTTGGCGTGACAAGAAAAAATGGACAAAGAACAGTGGCAGACAGGCATCGGGTGACGCGTGACAACTTATTGCAGCAGAAAATGTAGTTTGGTATTAGTGCAAAGCAGACTAGAGTGTTGATGCTGGAAGTGGTTTGTCCAGAATCTATGATATTGTATTATATTTGAAAGTTGGTAGTGCCAGTGAAGTAAAAAGCTCACTTGAATGTTACACAACCGGTTTGGACACGCCTGAAGAGTAAGCATTTTAAATAACAAAGGTGCTCTTGCAGTCACGTGGCATATTCACACTTTGTGAATGCTAGCAGAATGTACAAGGTCTGCAAAATGTGACCTCAGCGTCAAGGTGGCCCCGCATGACTCGTGACACGGCCTACCTTTCGGTGTACAATGGCATACAGTCACCGCTGGTTAATTCGGCCCTCATTAATCCGGTTTGCGGGCTAATCCGGTCGTGTAATGTTAACAGCAACGACGTTAGAAGTACACTTAACATGTTCAAAACGCTTCCCCAGGGACATGCAGCGTTCAATACTTTCCTGACTTGTGATCAGATACTTTTCTACATCATCTTAAGATGTGTGAGACTGTTTTGAAGCCCAAGCGAGCCAAAAAAGACTGGTCACTGGCAGACAAAATTTGGCTTCTTGAGTACTGCAAAAAGCATCCAAGAACCAACGCTGTAGATCTAGAAAGAGTTGAAGCTGACCATGTGAACGAGAGTAGGGCCGCTGACCAGGCGCTGATTCAAGCACCTGGAAAGTCAATCGTAAACGATTGGGTTTAGGGTTTAGGCTTCTGAGAAGTTATTTAAGCGTCACTCGAATTCGGCACAGCTTGAGGAATCACTTTATCTGTGGTTCTTGCAGCAACAAGTTCGTTTGGTGCCAGTAACGGACGAAGTTCTGAGGAAACAAGCTCAGGCCTTCGCTCCAAGTTGTGATGTTTCCAACTCTTATAGAAGAGAAGTCAATGGTGAAAATGAGGAAGAAATTAGAATTATGTGGTCTAACGATGGCTACGCAAGCCAAATTGCATTTTGTTGCGCAGTAGTTCAGCATTTGACATTGTACGCCCAAAAATCGGACTATATGAACTTTGATGCCCTTGAAATGATTGGAAATGCTTCACGATTGCTGATGTCTTAGCTGGGTATATAGTGCACATGGAAGGACTGAAGCTCGTGTTATATCTCAGCAAGTGCTCACTTTGACAACCAAGTCATTGTAATTTCAATTTCCATACATCTTGGTGTTCTATAAACCGCACCAAACAACCTCGGGTTCAACATTTGCGGTAGCTGAACTAATTGTCGAACTGCATGCAACACTATGAATCCGGCCCATTGGTTAATCTGGTCGTGAAGTGGGGTGACCAAAGTGGCTGAATTAACCAGTGGCGACTGTACTATATTCTCCCATGCACACAATGGTAAAGTGCCAAGAGCGCACGATGATATGATGTGTGCAGCAGTAGTCTTCCCGATTCCAGGTGCGCCTGAAACGAGAAGAGCTTTCTTGGACATATCCTTGCGCTGGCCAGCTGCACCAGGAGCTGGGCGTGGTGCTGCTCCATTAATATGGACATTGACCCAGTCCTGCAGCCACTGACGTATGATGGTCTGACCTTGAGGATTACCGACCAGTTCTGAGGACTTTCTCGGCTTCCATTTGTCTACCCACAGGTCAGACACTGCAAAGCAAAAAAAAACATTGATTTCTGTAGTAAATCTCGGATAGGAAAAGACTAACAATCGCATTCTTTCCCATGGTACTCGCCAATGAAGTACCCAACCATAGTTCCACCCACACCTTGGGAACCACTCATGCAGATTTATACAGTATCACAGTACTTCATCAAGTGAAACAGATCTTATCTCATCAATGGTACGGTTAGACACGTTTCACTGAGCAACAATGAAACTGGTGCCATCTACCAGATGCATTTGACCATCTTACCCTTGCTGTTGATAGCTACAATTCAAGTACTTATGCCATATTATTCAAGACATACCATGTACAAGCTGAATGTGGTTTAATTACAGCCAGTCATACTGAACAAGCCTGACAAATCTGCTTGTCTATGCTGCTTGCACCCTGTCACTAATGGTGTCACTAATATCATAAAAAAAACTCAGCATAGATCTACCATTTCCACCCATCAAATTTGTTCCACTTGAAATGCTCTACTTGACACAAAGTCTTATCCCGAGAAAGGTTCACAAAGTCGGCTAATTCCTAGCTAACCCCTCACAACTGAGTAATTTGTCTTTTCAGCAAGATTGAGTAAAAATACATATAAAATGAATAAATAGCTCTCTCAGAGAACTCTGAATTGTAGCTCTACTGCCACTTACTGGTACTTTAATTACTTCTACTACAGCCCTCAAGTGCCAGGATGCCTGTACAAGTGTAGATTGAACGAAGCAGCGCTAAGACAATCAACTTAAACGAAATTAAGTTTCCCCACCAGGAGACTTTGCATTTCGGAAGGGATTTATCGGCTGGATTCCAGTGTATCATGGCACAGATGCCGGTATCTGCAATGTTTCAATTCACTGAGTTGCAGTGGGTTGAGATATCACGATACTGAGTTATTGAGTTATTGAGAAAAATTTGTATGGCAAACAGTAATGATATCATGAAACAGCTGATTTGAGCCGAAGATTGAGGTAGGGCGAGTTAACTGACTGTACGTCTATCAAAAAGTGAAGTTAACTTGCATATGGTTAGGTTAATCACAGGCAGTGACATTAAGTATACTTCTCATTGGTGACGAATTCTTAGCACTCTATCATCCCCCATACTCAAAAAGAGCTCTGAGCCCCCAGTACAGAGCTTAAACTATTAGTTACAGCAGAGTTTTCAAAGGTATTCAACTGCAGACAGATGTGAGCTAGTATGCCCAGATGCTGGTGACATCAGAATAAAGTATGAAAGAAAAATGACCTCACTGGGATTACACAACCAATAACAGTGTTGCAAGGCTGTGCAAATACAGCCTGCTCTGCATACAGCAGAGTTTGACACTACTCAACAGCACGACCACAGAGTGACTGGTTAGCTTGGTAGTAATCAAACCTTGTACAAACTGAGAAAAACACACCTAATTCCTGAGCCTTCTGCCCGTGGGCAGGCTGAGAGGCTTGCATCTTTGATGTGCCAGCCTGCTGAGATGTACTAGGTAAGTCTACAGTAGCAACACACTTCTTGCTGACTTCACTTTCGTGCTGCTCAACAAATGGAACAGAGGCTTGCACCAGGGCTAATAAGCCTTTCTCAATCAGCAGGCGAGTACCCTTGTCCTTTGCAGCTGTCAACTTGGTGTTCCCTGTTTCCTTGCCTGCAATGAACTTTGCAATCAAAATAATTCAGGAAAATTAACATGTTGTATTACTAAACAGCGAAATGGAGACATTGAATCATATCTCCACTAACTACTCTGTCTTGAGCACCCTGTGTGAGTGAGAGTCACATAGCACTGTAGTGAGGAAAAAACTGCCAAATCATAGAGACAGATCAGCATCAAGTGACTCGTAACAATTTGTTGCAGCACGAAAAACTGTTTGATGATAGCAACCATTGTAATGATACATATATGTAAGGTTTTGTGATGTTCGACTAGTCGTTGAAAGGGGTACTCTGGTTCTCATAAGAGACTAGATGATTGAATAGATTGGATAGTAGTAACCTGTTTTGACTTCAAACAAGCACTATAACAAAATGCATTTGCAACGAGAAACTCTTTTGATTGCATGATACGCTGAAACTACATGACTGCTAGCGATACTTACACGGCTCGAAAAGTGTGACTGTAGAACCAACTAAGCCCTGGATGACGAGTGGCATGCCCTTTTCCTTTTGGTATCGTACAGTATATGACAAGTAATATACAACACAGTTTAAGGAGAATAGGGAGATATAGCGATATCAAAGTTCACACAGCACGTAAAACGCACTTACAAATCCAAGTTGTTAAGTGCTGTTTTTGAAACATATAGAACCTGATGAAGACATGCAACAAAGATGAGCAACTCTGCTGTGGAGAAAATCTTGCAATCCTATTCAGAATGGAATATATGACTTTATGCCACCTGAGTCAAAGGGCCAGTACACAAACTAGCCTACAGCTACTAGCCTTGATGTTTAATTTAAAAGCTCTCATGCCAAACAAGCTAGCGATCAAGATGTGAACCTGATCTATCAAGACTGATTTCTACTATTGGTGCTACTAAAAAACCATGATTCTTTTGATCCAATGGTAGTATGAAAGAAATTACCAGCAAAAGCCACTGTATATCAGCTGACTCACCATACTGAGAACGTTTGCTACCAAGCTTTCTAAACTCGATGAGACTTTTTAGAGTCAAGAACGAATGACCTGTACAGATACTTGTAAGCAGGGGCGTTAATTTTCAGCATGGAAGAAAAAGAAATCTTAGAGCACATGGATCAGAGACGCAATTGTCTGTAGCGTATACGACATCCTGGTCACTTATCTGGAACAGGAATGACCTCATTAGTTCTTCATTCACAGTATTTGTATTGTTTGTGGATGTTGTTCATAGTGGCGATAGCAACAGTGGGAGCCTGCTAGTTCGTAAACACACATTTCCAGGAACACACCACATAGCAAGAAAGTAGTTTTTCCACTCACACCAGACGTCACGCGGCCACCATGGCGTTTGATGAAATCTGTAGCTTCTGGGCGGGTTAAACTATCCAGAACCCCACTGATCACTATAGTAATCTTTGATAAGCAGTCTGGATGGCCCCTGGGGTAGTCAGCAGTGCCATGATTCTCAGGTACTTTATCTGCTCCTCCACCACCACCCCATGCTGTGTCAGGTGGTTGCTCACTGATACAGTCACTGTCTAGAAGCTCCTGATTTGTTGGAAGATCCTTCATGGCTTGCTCAACTGCAGCTATCGCTTTCTTTGCAGATTCTGAAAGAGTCTCTTCAATTTTTGCTGCAGCAGATTTCTTTTGTGCACTACTTGGAGCTGCAGGTGCTGATGCCCTTTTTCGGGCAGTATCCTGGGCTGTACCGGAGGGAGTCCCCTGAAACCAAAGCCCAGTCACATGAGCAATGAGTCCTCCAGTATACACAACATAATTGTGAGCTTCTATCATACTCCAATCAAGTTTCTCACAGTCACATGTCAACAGCAGCATTAACTTTTGCTTCTGACACAAGATGCCCTTGGTACACCGTGATCAGCCTAAAGAAATGCACATCTACTCTTCATCCATGATAGGAAAGCTTGAATTTAACCATGAAAAGTAAATTTTATAATGCAGACACTATTCAGCTCCCATGCACGAGTACAGGAGTCACTGTGCACACGGAATGCACCACAGACATTGGTAGAGTCCGGGCAGATTTAGAGGTCCCACTGGCTGCTGGAGCCTTTCGCTTCTTTGGTAGTGGTACAACTTCTTCATCTTCTTCATCCTCAGAAACTAGAACGACTGCTTTTCTTTTTCCTGGTTTTGTGGGACTCTTCTTCTTAGCCTTAGGGCTCTCCTCCATTTCGACATCTTCGCTTTCACTTGCAAACTCCTCACTGCCATCACTCTCCTGAAAGTGCTTTTTCAGCCCATGAGTGCTGCTATAACTTTTGTTTAGTTGGGAAACCTACAGGTGGGATAAGAGGGCATAGTATTTATCTCTACAAGTCAAGTACCTTAAACTCTGACTCTGAGTCAGAATCCGAGACCAGCACAGTTGAAGGTTTCTTGTTCGATTTCTTTTCTACTGTAGGCTTCTTAGCAGGTGGCCTGAAAGTGAAATTGATTAGAAGGGACGAGACATGATTTGTGGAAAGGACAAGGTTGGATTATAAGGCGAGCTTGGACACAAGATCGAAGGTGGTTCAACGAAGACGAGAAGTAGCAAGTACTTGGTGGCAGCTGTCCTCTTTGCAGAGGATTGAGGTGGTTTTGAAGCGCTAGTGGGCGCGCTTTTCGCTCGCGTATTCGCTGGGGTCTCCGGCTTCTTTGCTACCTATAAGTCGTGCAGGTCAAACTTGATAATATCCTTCAGATTCGCACGTAATTCCAAAAAAAAAACAAAGAGCTCCGTATATTCAAGATGTTGTACCTTTTTCTTCCCTGATGTACTGTCATGTTCTGCACATACACATTGTTTCAGTGAGTGATGTGGTAGCTAGCGAAAGCGTAGTGAACTCAGCCACCAGAATTTTGCTCCCCAGGTCACACCATTGGGCTTTGATGCTTTCGCTTTCGATGAGCCAGCGCCAAAAAACGCTCGTATATCCTGCAAATGAATCGTCCTAGCCAAACGATAACGCAAATCGGGCAGATTTCGAAATTGACTCTACATGTGCACGAACCTTTGGTGGCATATTATCCTTGTTTGTTTGAGTGTCAAATTAGTTGATGTTGTGGCGATTGTGGACAAATTCCGGTTACATCTACTCTGTTCAGCCCTTATTCGGGTCCTCTCCCCCCTTTCAACTGCCAGTCCACTGTGCTCACGGGCAACAATGGTTTCGGTTAGGCATGTTGTTGGAGATCCCCCTACAAAATCTTCTCATCCAAACAATTACCTTTCCGCCCGCATGTGTCAACTTGGACGTAAACACCTTCCCTTCATGATATTTTACATTTCACGCGTACTTCAACTTCAACCCCTATATATCGTGTTGCTGGAACGCTGCACACGATGAAACAACATCACTGCTGCTGCTCACGCACTGCACCCTCCATCTCATTTCTCCTTATTTTAACCTTGTGACTAGACCTCTCAGCAGTGATTCACGCGCTTCGCATTCCACAACAGAATAATGGTCGCAAGATGATGTCAATCAACGTGACTCAGCTCAACTGAACGCTACAATTGAGAATCCCTCAGTGCTGTCGGCAATAGATAATGGGAAGAATCTACAGATTGCAGATAATCAACGTGGGTTTGTAACGCGTGCTACTCGATAACACAAGAGACGGGAAAAACTATATTTTCAAACCCACACGTCAAGGTAAATGTAGAATATTGGACGTCCAGCCCACTACACAAAAACAAACTTTAATACAACAGCGAATTCATGCTGAATTCTATCTAGAGGGAGCCTTTATCTGGCAGCAGCGAGAACACAGACTTCATAAGAATGCCTCATCTGTTGTCTGACGCCTTCTCCTAGGCCTGGGCTTAGACGCACTAACTTCCGTAGTCATACCTAACCCGATTTCGTTGTCTAGATGTTGATTTATCTGATGCGCTGACAAAGCTGTGGGGAGATCGTCACTCTTGTGTTGCTCCTTGACAGCCACCTCTACTGCTGAAGAAGTTCCAGGCGGATTCGTAACAGGGAATAAGCTGCGTGGGGAGGAGAGCAATTCAGATCCCGCACACTTTGCACCAGCTCCTGCACTAATTCGACGTTTGTGTTCAACTGAAATTGATGGCTGCTAGGAAGCTCAGGTTATTTCCTAGATATGTGCTCTCCTCACTGAAATTCAATCAGCCATTCAGGGTGAAGCAATAAAACAAACGGCAAGCGAACTATAGACAGATGTTGACACTAAAACCATGCATTTAGGCACTTTTACATTCACCCATCATGCTTGCTGTATTATGCACATAACAATCCACCATAATTTGAATGTGCAAAACAATTAGTCCATGAACACACCAGAAGCCTCAGATGCCCCAAGAACAAACAAATCACTGTGATTAGGTTTTATGTGGCATCCAGAAACTTTGCCCAGCCCCAAAGATGGGCTTGAGTCAGCTTTTCTCTTTTTCTTTGCTTGTCCAAACCTGTTCAACACTGCTTGGGAAGCCTGAGTCTTCTGCGGCGTCACCTGCGGGAAGGACATGCATGGTGGATACCATATCAATTGTCAGGTTAGCTCTGTATATATATCATGTGACAACTGTACCTCAGTTTCACGCTCCTCTTCAAGAATTTTTGTACTTTTGTCAAAACCAGCTTAAATCTGTAACATGGACCAACTGAACAGATTTCTGGCAAGAACCTCATGAGACAAAAAGCACAAGAATTGATTGATCCTGTCTTGAACATCTAATTCAAAAGTATGATAGAAGCACCTGAATTAAATCACACTTTGTTTGCTAAATTCAAGTGTTGCGTGATTTGAAAAAATCATTGTCAAAGTTACTTTCATTCATGAAACAAACAGTTTTCTCAGTGACATAACAGATGTAGATCAAACCACTGCCGTACATCTAATTGCACTGCTGGCTTTCTTGATTCGCCATGTTCCTTGGTCTCTCTGGATCCTTCAATTCTAAGCGCAGTTCTGCAGTTCTGCAAGTCCTGGCTAATCTTACTACGAATTGGTTTGGCACTGTTGCTGCCATCGTCTTCTATGCCTCCCCCAGAATTTTCCTCTTGAATAATTTCTGAATGTGGGGGACACTGCGCTCCGGGGTCTTCGTGATTATTTAACTCGTCCTGAATTCAGAGTCTCAAACCACTCCAAGCTCACCTCAGTTACTCCAAACATTGCAATAGGTTCGTGCTTACGGTGTGTGCGAAAATGTACAACAAAAAAAACATGAATGTCACACGTTCACATGTACACAGGTGAAGGCTTGCGAACATACTGTCTGACCGAGTCTTCGATTCGATACAGCATGTTTGCGAGCTCTGGAGGTAAGAAGGTTGCAACATCTCTTAATCGTGGTATTATGGTCACCTATGCTGGACCTTAAATTTTCTAACTGTGATACTAGTGATGTTGGAGTTACGTTGTGATCTTCTTGCCCTTGGTGCGGCTGGAAAACACGGAATCGCGGCAAGACCAAATTGAGCATTCCAAGCAACAACTCCTTTTTCGAACCAACTAACTGCCGTAGCGTCAATTTTGATACTTCATGTGGCTGCACTCCCTTAACTGTGAGAACATAATCTCCTTTACTGTTGCAGTCCTCGAGAGATATCTTGTGTTGACCTCCAGAGAAAATAAATGCTTCCTTGAACAGCGCACTTGTATCAGTCGTGCGTCCTTCAAAAATATCAACACCATTATAAATCTGAATTTCAGCTGACAACTTTTCTTGCATTAGACTTTTAAACGAGGCTCGTGATACACCTATCTGGCTACCTGTTTCGCACTCAAGAACAATAACTTGGGTGACAACTGATGCCATAACGGAATATCGCGGAGTTGGTTCAGAACATTCTTGACGGGGATACTGGTAACGATAAGCTTCGATAGAGTTATGAGAACATGGACAGAGAACGAAGCTGCAGGGTCAAACACTCACAACAGCTTGTACATGCTCTCGTTGTAGCGTAAACACAAATTCTGAAAGCATATTCACGATTCAATTTCTAGAATGAAGCTGTGAAAGAATCCTCGCAAGTATACCAGTGCAGCCTCCAAGTTTATTCAGGCATGCCGAATGAAAGAAACAAGCTCGGAATAAACAACTTCAAGGGAGTTGGCGAGAGTGATAATCATAAAATATAATGTGTCTCAGTTGTTTCAAAAGTTCGAAGCATGTAGTTTAAAGTGACTCTGCGACTGAGCTTGAAAGGTTCAAGTGGTTGAGTAGTGTACAGGGTTGATCGTGTTATGAGGCTCGCGAGAATTCAACATGCGCTCCTCTTGGTTGCGCTTTTTAGTTCAACAACCAGATAAAAGTAACATTCTGTCAGTTCACAGTTCTTGAAAGCCCCAAGCAGGGAGTCACAGGCCAATAAAGACCTGATCATCCGAGATTCTAGCATCGTTACTTGCAAGTGCAAACAAGCAAACAAATAATTGCCTCTACTCCACAGATTACAAGTAAACAATTGTGGAAGCCATAGTTATTGACCTTCGAGGTTCAAGCAGCCCTGTTAGAGCAGTTGCTGCAGAAGGCCACCAAACTCCATGCGCATCCAGCCACCATTACCAGTGATACAAAGCATTTCTAGCTTGATCAGCACAATGATGGAGCGACGGATTGGCTCACAGGCAAACTCTCTCGGACGCTGCGCAGTTCACTTCATAAAGCTGCCCACATAAAGGTTTCAGTTCAACTCTGCTCAAGGTAATTTACAGACTATTTTGATTTACCACGGACTCACTTGCCCTACCAGCTCAGTGGCTTGGGGCTCCCATACCTTCTCTCAAAGTGCGACTACTATCAAGATTGGCTGAACACTGCCCGCAGGTGTTCTGACTAAACATCGTACCAGGAGTACATAGAGACCAATCCAGAGCAGAAGTGGCAACAGTTGATGCACAAATCTGTGCTGGCCAGCACGTATGTCAAACCAAGGTCAACTTCCGTACAACTTCAGATTCTACTTGCATAGAAGTGATTGAGTAGTAAAGATGCTCGGCAGCTGGGTCAAGAGTGCTTCACTTAGTATTCCATTTCTGGTAGTGAGCCAAGCTTGGGTGGGTGTGCTGCTCACTAGTTGCAGCTGAGCTTTGTGTGGCATTGCCTTTCATTGGTGTGTTGAGCAACGTGCTCAGTGCTGCCATGGGTGAGAAGTAAAGTGTCGACATTCACACGAGAGTGTAATCTCACTATGTCATTTGTTGTACTACACTCAATGGACTTAAATAAGTCAATATCTTCATTTGCCCTCGGATACAATAAAAGCCTCATATTGTACAAACACTCTGTATGGAGCTATGGAACAACAGAAGAAAGGCTTGAGGGTTGCACAAGGTGCAGGCATGTATAAGGGAACTAAGGTGACATGAGGAGCACGTGGGATGCATGAGCATGGGGCACAAGGCTGCAGGTTGCTCAGTCACTTGCTAGTGTATCAGTATTCAGAGGTGAATGGCTGTTCTTTTCGTGTTTCTCTGGTTCTGTGTATCTTGTGCATGTGACTATACTTGCTGATATGGGATCAACTGC
>JAULKQ010007615.1:0-11010 GCA_032356285.1 Smithsoniella earleae | reverse complement strand
AACCCCCCCCCCTCTCTTCCGAGCATCGTCCGACCCTGCTGTTTACCCCACTAACCTGACACACCACCCTGCAAGTCCGCCTCTCCCCCGCCTCGCTCATTCTATAGACCCCTCTGACCGTCTTTCTGCCACTACGCCTGATGCAAGCATCTCGCGGTTGAGTGGTGCCACCCAGGAGCGCATGCTTCCCAGCCCCATCACGCATCGCCCCTCCCCTACTCCCGCAGAACAGCCTTGCTCCCCCAGCGCCAGTCGATTCGTCCTCCCTCGTGCAAGCAGCTCGATCAAACGCTCGTTTTTCGCTTCCTGGAAATCCTTCAAGTCCAGCTTCAGGTCCAACCGCCGATCTGGAGAGATCAAGTGTGATCGCCATGCGCTGGCCAGGCTTCCTCGTGAAAAACCCCGCCAGTTTACACCCCAGTCACGATTATTTCGTAGCATCCGTCGACGGATTCACTCTGCTTGTGAATCGAGTCCGAGAAGATCTGTCTTGAGCCCTTCTGCTGTTCCTACTCTGTCTCCATTCCCGGGAAACGTTGAGCTGGATGGCACTGTGATTCCGGACAGTTGGAGCTCTGCCTCTCGGTTGGATGGTCAGCCCGCTAACGGTGACATTGCTGTTGTGTCTCCGAGTTTAAGGGACTCAGGTGGTGGTGTTTCGGAAGCCCGTCGCCAGTTCCGCCGCAGAAGCCTGCAGCGGTACAGTGCGCTCTCTGCTTGCATGTGCAGCTGCTCGGCAGGAGAAGACGCTGGTGGTTGAGGTGCTGGAGTAGTTGGCAGAGTCTATGTTGTATTGGGGGCCATCAAGAGCAGGGGTAGTGGAGGGGTGTGCCATGCTGGCGCCTGCATGTGGGATGTTGCATCCGTGTACACGTTTAAACAACACTGTAGTCCGATAGCTAGGTTTTTAGACAATAGGCCCAGTGGTTGACCGTTTTCAGCATGCTGGGAAATTGGCATAATATAATATAGCAAATATGTGGATTGGGTGGCGCACCTTTTCGATCCATTCGCGTTTATGTTTGGCATGTGGTTTTAGGCAAGGTTATTTTTAAGCCGTTGTGAGCATGTCAACATTCAATCCCATTGTGTCATGATCGTCTGCTACACACATTGTGTGCAGTTGGCCAAGGCATGCAGTCAGCTGCTTCCTTGTTAGTATGGCAAGTCCGCAGTGTAATCGAATCACGCTCTCTATGCCCGAGTGCTCCGCAGCCCTGTGGTTCGTTACACCTTCTTTGAAGAGCAAGGTCATGGAATTTCGTGATATTAGATAGTGTTATGCAACACATGTTACGTTATGTTCGCCAACTGCAATCTGAGAATCATGTTTGCTGAGTATGGTCCACTACAGTGCAATTGTATTGTATCTCAGTGAACTTGCGGAATTTCCAAAATTTGATCTTCGTACGCTCATTGATTACAGTGAAACCATGCAATTGCATGCAACCTGGCTGTACCAGGTTACCCAATACTTGCGTGTCACAGACATTTCCTTCTTCTCGCGCGAAGCCAGGCTACAGCGGTCTCATCGGGGCGTCAGTCAAGAGAGCGAGAATTTGCATTGTCATCGCTACTTAGTTACTGTCAAAAACATCGCTCAGGTAGAACTTGCTCGGTTTGATGAACATGGCTACGTACTGGTTTTGCATCCATGCAGGAGCTTGACAAATGATCTGAACATTGGTAAGTTGGCAAATTCTGATGTTATGTGGATCTGAAGTGTTTCGTCTAGTGCTGTGGCCATATTAGCGGCTTGGCGTGAATCTCGTCAACAGGGTTGTTCAAGATTTTTACCAAGCTTTGACAATTATCCCTTGCCCAACGTCACCATGGTCCAACATGGCAACATCATAAATTTTTCACATGGCCCGGACTCAGTGGCGAGCACTGAGCGGCACCTAGAATTTCATGCATACGCTTTGAACCAGTTGCCGCGACCTGTGACAAGTGACAAGTGTTAGTCGCACTCAAAGAACCGCACTTGTTGTGATTTGGAAACAGATTCGTAACAAGGCGGACTCACTTCCCTAAACCTGAAATAAAAGAATTGTACGAGAGTTGACGCTAGGCACTATTGCATAGCCTCGCAGAGTTGATTTGGTAATATGATGTCCTTACATATCTCAACCTGAATGTCACAGATGAGAAGGATACTTCCGTACCAACTCCCTACGAGTAAATGCAGACACCAGTTAGTGTAAAAACGTACACTCGTGGACAAGTAACTTTCTTCTCTGCGACCTCAGGGAAGCTACGTGATAACCTATCCAGAGCATGAAATGGCAGTTCACGTTGGTAGCTTCAATTGCGTGAATATTCAATACAGTCAGCTAAACAGCGTTATCGGCCGAGAACCACCGTTAATTACTGTTTGCCTCTATTCACTGAAGTAGTGGCTACTTGAATTTCTGGAAAACATTTGGAACTGTGTTAAACCCAAACGTCACGGAATGTGTTTGAACGAGCTGAACAACACACGGGCCAACCATTCGGTGATTGAGTGCAAACAGTGATAGAGATAATCAGTCTCGCCATATTGAGATATGACGGTACTACATCATTCAATATTCCTCCGTCGGATTGAAATTACATGCGGTACACTAAATATTTTATCAGTGCACACAACCCAATCCACTTGAACACACAGCTTTGACATCGCTACCACAAGAGCATTAGCTCCTGCACCTCCTCTGTGCCTAGAATCCGTGCACCTTGATTAGGTCTTTCTTGACAATCTTATTCTGCAACAGGAGTACTCTGTGATAACCAGAAGAAACTTTCCACCCCTGAGGATGCCAAGCCGTTGTTGCACTGATGGAGCGTACTTGAGTTAGAAAATCGGCAATATTTTTGCGCTGATCTCCTTGAACTTGAATTACTTGACCGAGCTCTTTGTCTTCAACAACGGTGCCATTGCAGCAGTAATCTTTCTTCAGTGCCTTGAGAATTTTCTTGTAATCGAAGCTCGTTCGGATGCCCTACACACCACTTGTATAATTTGATCGAAACAAGTATTTCGAATGGTTCCTCAACCGGACACTTCTTGCCTAAAATCACGTACCTGAACGGTAGTTAGAGACTTGCGGCCGTTGCGTTGTTGAATACGTATGTGCACGTAGTCCTTCGTTGTAGAGGAATCGTTTGCCTTATCATCCGATAGAGGATCGGAAAACGGATCTGTAAGTTAAAGCAGTGTAATGAGGGACAGAAAACATGTCTCTTAGCAAAATTTTGGTGACAAACATGCCCCATGTGTCGTGTCGGGACCGACTCTTATGGGTGTATCGCCTCAGGGTCTCGTAACTGCAGAGTCGCTCACTAAAAAACAAACTTGCGCCTAATTATAGCGAAACGTAAACTAACTCCCGTAAAAGTGACGCGAAATAAAGGCGAGTAGTGGTAAGACAGAGCAACAACCGGCATCACAAACAATGCGACCAAGCAAGAGGTAAGACTTTTGAAGTGCTGCAGGTACTGTATGCAACGCCTTCAGTTCAAGCGAATTACTCCGAACTCTCGACATGACATGTGCCAGGATGAGAGATGATGCAAGAGCAAAGACAGAGACAACCAGATCCAGTTGTTTCCACAAAGAGCTGCCAGTCAGCAATAAAGTGACACACCGAATCCAGCGGCCAAATTAACAGGTTGATCAAGAGCTGCCATCAGCAGAGAAGAGCGTTCGGAGCCTTGGGAGGAGCGATGCGCGGAAAGATGGACTTCAGGATGTTGTGGAATTGCCACTAATTACTCCTTTTAAATTAGTGTTCAACAACCAGCTTTAAAGGAATTCTCTTTGTCCTCGTGGCGATAACCAGTTCTCTGCCATACTCAGCATGCCGCGGTATGTTCTAGGTGATTCTAAGACCATGCATTGTACCCGCGGCTAGCCGTGACATAATTCTGAGATAGCATTCCGTAAAATCGTCACTTGTGGCCATTACAGGCACGAGGACGAGACCTTGTGTCAATGTGAAGGTATAGCCTTGCGCCGAAAACAATAGTAAAGTTTTCATAATTTTGTTTTACCTCATACATTGAAGCCTTGTACACACCTAACATATGAGCTCTCATCTTGATGGCAGAAGCGTGCAGGATTTCTCATTCAGAGCAAACCATGCACATGCCTACCGAGGGAAAATGGTTGTGAATGGTTTTTCTTCAAAACAAACACCAGGTACTGTTCTGACGATGTAGGCTGCCGTCTAGATAAACTGAGGGGGGGTCCCCATGCGCTTCTTGTAAGGCTACAGCGACAGCTTTGTTATTGAACTGCGGAACATTCGAAGTTGAAATGGCAGGAATACTGTGAAAACACCTGAATCAAGCCATATTAAACAGCAGGGCCCTGTACCTAGTTACGTAAGGCTCGAACTGGTTCCGGAACCCTTTTGGCCAGGCTTTTTTAAGAAGGTCCTTCACGTCTCAAAGACAAAATGTTTTTCCCGCCCTAATCCGCATAAGCAGAGGTTACAGTGTCAGTCATGTTCCGTTTACAAATGCAATCAACGCAGAATTTTCCATCAATCCATCGGATGGGGTATATATCGAACAAGCCCGACGGAAAGTCTGTCACAGATGTCTTGAACTCGGTCGTATATATAAATACAAATCTATTTTGAACTTACATTTCCATGTCATATTGCAAGTGGGTTCCGTACCTGTTGGTACCTCAAATATTCGGTTTTTTCCGTCGAACCAGTGCAGTTTCAAGCCAGTGTTGTAGTGCGCTAACTGCTTTAAAGTTAGGGTTTCTTGACCAGCTGTCATTGATTTATCATAAAGTCGACTTTCATGGGTTGTGAGGCTTTGCATAGAGAATTTCATCGTGTCAGTGCAGTTGTACTGGCTTGTACTGGCATGTCGATACTGGGGCTCGCCCCTTGGTACAGGAGAACATCTTGTGACCTTCCAAGCCTGTAGTGACCTATTGAAATTGATTTGTGGCATGAAAATTAGCTCAAGTTCCTTACATGAATGCCGTGAGGGCATCAAGTCAGGAGTGGGTGACGTTTAAGGGAGGAGCGCTTCAGATGTCTTTTTCATACCCCAAAACCATATTATCACAGCATTGATCCTGAGCCGCAGTTTTTCAATTGATGACCCATTATTGCGTGGAACGGTTTTTCTTGACATGCCCCAAATACCGAATAGGGTACTACTGTGCAGCTGTTCACACTGTAAATATTCATTTGACCCTGCCAAACCAAGCCGTCTGATACAGAAAACACAATACAAAGGTCCATCTATGAAACTGGACTCACCTGGTCACTCTTACCATTTGCTTTGATTCAGCTTACAAAATACTCACTATTGATGTGTTGTTTGTAATGTTACAGCTACAATGATACAGGTGCAAGCAGATACTCATAACCTTCACCATCAGATCAAGGATCAAGCAGGCACTACTCTGTCTGTGCTAAGGTAAACAGAATTGGAGAGAACGGTAGTGCTCCAATCCTCTTTTTACCATGTTGAGCAATTTCCACTTATGAGTTGGGCGTTGTGATTATAGATTGTAAGTGAGTAGGGGCTATGCCTCAACTGAAAATTGTACACAGCTTGCAGCTCAGAGCAGGCAGAACACCAGTGGTCAAATATATTAGCAGCACGACCTTGATGCTCAACAATGGTACACAGTGAAGCAAGAAAAAAAGTTGGCTATACCTAGAAATCATTTGTCAGCTCGGTCAGTAGTATTGCGATCATTCGTTGCCCCACATTACAGTTTACAGAGTCTAAACTGCAGACTAACAAACAGATGACTAACAGTTCTGCACACAAGTTTTCGAACTTGTATTCATGAAGACGCCTTACATTGTACAGAAGGAAAGAGCCTTGCCCTTTTGTAGTGAGAATTTACACCAGCAGAGAGGACAATGTCAACAAATGTGGTGACCAACCATTAGGCATGATGGCTATGGCTTCTAGCTTTGGCATCAATCAGCTTGTACAAGGATTCCAGAGCAGATCCAAAGGGGTATGGGGGGAATACATGAAGTCTGTTTGACACAGATTACAATCAACAAGGCAAAGAGTACGACTACACCGAGTTCTCCAGTAAAGTTTCATTTACACATGAATGTGGTGTTCCTTCTGTTCACTCCGGGCACCATTCCTGCTCACAAGGATCACTGAGGATTCAGCAGAGCACCCGTGAGGTACGCGATGAAAATGAGCGTGGTCACATACCTGCCAGGCATCGCTGTTCTAATCGTTCTCTTGTTACAACGGCACGGCGATTAGGGATAAAGGCAGATGCACCACTGCTGCCTCGGTCATTTGCCGTTTCCAGGGTCCAGTGCCTATCGAAATTTCATGTATACAGCAAGTTTTACACGAGCTACACAATGCACTGCTGGCGTCACAGCTCGCTTGAAGAAGGTACAGAATCAGCATATTCTCCATTCATCCCGCTGTTCCATACAGGCAAAAGATGTTTTGATTCGAAGCTGTCAGTCCAGATATTTGTTTGAGGATTACCAGGCAATGTGTAAAATCGCACATAGGATACCTGGAAAGCTAAAAGAAACATCTTTTGCCACAGCTAATGCGACATCTACCACTGGATACACCTTACTCATGTCCCCATTATTCGACGTCTCGTGTCCTAGTTCAGGCTAAGCAAGAAACTACTGCGACTCCCACCTCCTATGGAGAGCCACTTTTTCCATGAATAGTGCAATGGCTCAACCTCATTCTCCTAGAGTACTTTTGACTTCCTTGCCCCAGTCGCAGCCAAACTAATATGCGGGAAAGTTGTCATCTAGACAGATATCCCCAATAGCATGACCAACCGCGCCAGATCACAGATGAAGTGAACGGAGTGGACACTACGCTGAGGTCGTGATTGTTATCCCTTCTATTTATTATACTTCTTACTGGTGACATCGCGCTTCTATGCTCGTTCCGCGATGCACGCAAATGCATGCGTAACGCTGTTGCATGGCCCCACTCTTGTCTGTCAAGGTACAAAATTAAATATCTTGCTCACATGTGTGCCAAGTACGGGTTCGAACATAACATCAACTCAATTCTGAATACAGCTTGTTTGGACACAACAAGGCACGACGAAGTTTCTTACGCATTAGCACAAGAAATTGAACTTAATACACACAATTGGTCATATGTAGGAAATTGCCGATACCGAATTTTCTCGGCTGCAGTGGCAAACTTTCCCATTTAATTGTATTAGCTCAGCCGGATTGGCAATATTATGTCGATTTCGTTATAAGAGCGATGGTTGGGTGATGTTATCAGGAACAAGACTAGCTTGGGCTACATTTGTTCTCCTAACTGGGGCTGGGTATTCAGCTTCCTGTTATGCCGGTGACACAAGACTAGTTGGTGGATTGTCTCGTGGCTTATTCGGTAACTCTCTTTATTCACAGTCCTATTTGTTTCCACGCCGTATATTATCAAACAGCGCTTGCTCATCTATCAAACGATTTGTTGTCACCCGTCAATTTGAGCTGAGGGTCTGACAAGTGTCGATTGGGCAGGTTTCTGGATCATATTGGAGCTAATCTTCTTCTTTGTTCAAAGGTTAAGGTGTGCTATTTCTCAACTGCAGTAGCGATTGGATTCAACTGTCAGATCAGATCTTAACGCCACCGGCCCTCTTCAAAGAAGGAAGCGTCTTGAAGATTTTCGCTTCAATGACTTTTTTCACGCATGGGATACAGGTACCGTAAGTTCAATCAAGCAACGGGCAACGTACCGTCATCTCGCGCTGATGACATCGAGCAGCGCTTTCAGCATTTCTTAACCCTAGCTCCAGTTCTCGACCTTCATGAATTCCTGTCTGGTTGGTTTCTAGGTATAGATGTCTCTGAAATTAGAGAAGGAAATGTTTCAGATTTCATTGCGTATGCGTACTGGTGCGAATTTCTGGCTTTTTCATTTGGTGCCTTGATACAAGCACGTTCATTACACGAAGTTGTAGTGATGAAAAGATCTTCTACTAGCTCCACCGCTTGGTTTGATTTCATTGACATGTCACATTGTGCTGACTCAGATACAAGAGTCTGAGCTCCAAGATTAAAAGCAGGTTCAAGCCTCGAGAACAGCTATCGAAGGAAGATCAAGTTCGCGTATCATCATACACAAAAAGAATGGCGAAAGCCTGGGGAGTACGATTTCCCGAGGGTATCAATGAAGAACTGCAGCTGATGGAACATTTATGGGAGCCGCTACGAGTGGTACACAAGCCTCTAATCGTTCATCTCGCTGCAGAGATGTCAATTATATGCACCCACCTTGCCTTGCAGGTGTGCCCAATGGCGTTGTACGGTCTCTGACGTAATCAGCCTCAGCCTAACGCATGTAGGAACAATAAACCGCTCAATCGTACAGGCTCTACGTTTCCAGAGATATGAGTGCATGGGATTTACATACTGGGCGTCAGGCCTGCAAGAGCCAGACATGGACGATGGAGCGTCGTTAGTATCGGGAAAGCTTGGTTTGTTCCAGAGTATTTTTGTCGATCTCCACAGCCTTTTGAATATTGACGTCGACCCTTACAGCCGTGGTCCACTGGACTTCATTTCAGCGCAAGCGCAGGTGTGTACAGTGCGTACTTGCTCGAGTCCCTCAGGCGTGCATTCGCAGTCTCGCTGTGGCAACGTCTCCCTTGATTTCCCTTACAGCTACGTGGACACCGTCAATTCTGGCTTATTGCAGGGTCTTGTGGAGTATCAGAGAAGGTTGAAGGATACTTTAGCAGACGTGATGCTCCCTGCTGCATTCTCCAGCACGGTCTCCGAAGCGTCACCATCAACAATTCTCCCTGACTTCAGCGCTACATTTGCTGCTCTCTCTGAACACATGCCGTCGGTCCAAATGCCTCAAATCCCCTCGTTACCGCGAGTGCAGAGCGTCAGCAGTCTAACTTCGATTCCTGTGCGCTCCCGTGACGCGTTCAAAGCTCACACCTCATCTACCGTTCATACTCGACAACTGGGCCAATAAAAAATCAGCAAAATTAGGCCAAGTTGAATGGAAGCCGGGCTTTCCAGTTCATCATAAATCAGCTGATGTTGTAGGGAAGGCCTAGTGACAGTGAAACAATACACAATCTGCGCGCAATAACAAATTAACACAAGGCAGCTTTATCCGTGTCTGCTTTGGGTTACATGTTGACCCGATTCGAATAATCAGGGTCCATATACCCGGTCAAAAAAATCTGTACTGAATTACAATCCCTTCAACCCTTATTTTTCTCACCCAGCCTCCTCCGCCTGAAAACCAGTTTCACCCACACAAATAATATTTCGTTCAGATGCAGAGTCTCTTGTACTCAACCATGCCTGGCTTCCTTGCTTTTTTCAGCCAGCCTGTACCCCATACTTCGACTGAGAATGCTTTCCGACAATGACAGGGCTTTGCCCTGGTAGCTCAACAAAGCACAAGTTACCACCCCGGTAGCTATTCCCATGGGAAACTATTGCTTTTACAAGCTACTCATTACTCATAAGTGTGCCCTTGTTTCCTAGTTTGAGCATCGCATGGCCTTGTAGGTGTATGTGGTTTCACTGTCACCTGTACTAGCGTTTACCACTACTCATTCTCACTTACTGTAGCCCACAAAACTAATAGTATGACGTTTAGACCGTATTTCACAGGCCATGCTAGTGCAAAAAGATGTAGAGTATTCGTTTTGGAGTGGGATAGTTGAAGATACGGCAGGTTCTCTCTGGTGAGTTGAAAATACATACACAACATGACAGGCAACTGTGGTGTAGACAGTACAGCCGAACCCAACTCAGCAGCCTGAGGCCTGACCTATTTAGAGTTATACCTGTATGAGATGCTCACAGGCAGAGTTGCATCACGTCAGCCTGAGGTCGCAACACATAGTCAATGGCATTGAGTTACAGATGCAACGAAGGGCCCTTTTAGAGCTGTCTCGATCCAACGATCGATCCAGCCATGCATAACTTGTGGCAAAATTTTTTCATGGATAGCAAGCTCAATCACCAGCTTGGTCCATCCTGGAGGTGGGTCACAAACCATTGATGATGACGGATGCCATGCGACCTAGCTGTTTCGAGGGTTGAATTAGAACAAACTGTCACCAATCGTTTGAGTTTCACGAAGGTAAACATCAGCCTTTTCGTGCGTATGTCCACTTGTCGTCACAGCTAGATAAAAATCAACTTGACAAGTGATTTTTGAGGTCTGAAGATGGATGCATCCCAAAGCGTTTCCAGTACTGGAATCAGTTGAGGATTAGGACAATGAATTTGCGTGCTTGTGCATGGAACTGAAGCACATAGGTGGCCGTGTTGACCACCAGATGTGTAGGCGTAGAGGTGGCTTGCGGCATGAGACTATTCACAGAGAGACTTATTCGTGAGGCTGAATGTTTATCTGAATGTGTATCTTGGGGTCGGCCATTTGTTGGTTGGGGTTTTGCTCAGGAATTGTATGGGATGCGATGCGCCATGTACTCTAGCACGGAACAAATGTTTAATGGATTTGTTTTTCCCCGATGTTATGGCGTGGCGTCCAGCCTCTTGACAGGTGCTTGCTGACTAATATTTCAACATCTACCTCGTCGACATGCTGGAGTTGAGAGGTGCTCATCAGTTGTCGGCTACCACGTGGCCTATGCGGAACATTTAGAGCCCAGATTTGACACTGGCACACTTTATTGGTGACTGATGCTGTGAGATCACGCGATGGTAATTACATGCGCCTATCAACGGCAAACAGCTATCAAACGAACTCACTATTTGTCATGCCAGAACGGAACTCCCTGCATGGGCGTGTGAGACTGTGGTGTAAGCAGCGGTTGAATATTGAGGAAGCCACACTCCACAGGGGACCATTCCGTTTGCCTCTCTCTTGCATGCCTCCATATTTTGCGAAACATAAATTTGAACTGCAATGAATGCAATGTGGTGGAGCATAGAGCTCTCATTTTGACGATTGGAAATACTCACCTTAATGTCATAGTTCTAATTAATTCAAACAATTAACGGGAATTGTTAATGACACTCACCT
>JAULKQ010007604.1:0-13699 GCA_032356285.1 Smithsoniella earleae | reverse complement strand
ATTCCAAATACCAGCAATCCGTTAACGAGTCTGCATCAGCAACTGAAAGCATCCTGACAGACACTTTCGTAAGGAGCACAGAATTCGCTGTTTAAGCAGACGCCTGCTTTTGGGTAGCGTGCCGTCATTTTGTGGTGCATTTCGGTGAGAATGTTCAGGAAGCTTCGCATGGTATTCAGAAAGCGGAACGCGAAGCCTGCACTCCTCGCCAACAGTCAGCCGCCGCGGGGGTCGATCGGCGGTGGCTGAGGTGTGCCCTGTAGCCATCCCCCCTCGCCCACTGCCCCTCCCAGCTCCCCGGCAGGCCTTCATGCTGCTGGCGTCGGCGGCGAGACGCGCCCAGGGGCTGGACCCTGTCCCCCCGCCGTCCCCCAAGGCCTCTCTCACCGGGCTTGCGAGAGAAGGTTCCGTGGAAAGTCCCCAGCCGTCCAACGCGAGTGCTCACACCCGCTCCACTTCACTTTCATGCCACAGCAACTTTCAGGCCTCCCATCGGTTCAAAATCGGCGCTGCCGCGATGTCAGTGCCTGTGTCACAGTATACCCCCATTCCAAGACCCCCTCTACCAACCCCACCCCCCTCACCGCCACCTGAGCCACTGCCTGTCGACGGGTATGGTAACAATCAACTCATCATTAGTGATCACAAGAAAATACTAGTTTTGTTTCTATTGATTTCCCTGCAGGTACTTGTGGAGCGCCCTTGGAAGAACTGCTGTGATCGCAGATGGGATAGACCTCAGCGTTACCAAGCTCCAAGAGCTCCAAGAACTTGCTCAGAGCCGTACAGCCAAGTCAGGAACAACACATGTAACCGTTGAGTGATTGCCGTCTCATTTGTCCCACCACCCATTTGTCAACCCGTTAAGGCAAAATTTACTTCCTTTTGTCTTGAAAACGAATCGCCTATTACAAAATTATCTATGCTACCAATAGCCGCACAGGCTGCTTGCCAGAAGTCCACTACTGCTTCTAGTATCCATAATTATCTCGCCTCTTCCTTGCCGGAACACACTTGGGAACGCACTTATTCTACCTGAGAAACCGATCAACTAAACGAGCTGCAGCACAGCAGTACCTGCTTTTCTTTATTTACCAGCTACCTACACTTCTACCCCGTCAGCTTTACACCTCGTCGCTTGAAAGGAGAGGCTCCACGGCACTGTGTTCTGGAGTTGACGCAAGCGTGGACTTGAAAGCCATCTGACGCCAGTAGTCTACTATGCTACGGGACGATTCTTCGGGAACACCCCTGACGATGGGCGCAGAGTACGTCGAAACGAGCTTGCGTCGTGTTTCGTTTGCAGTCAGCTCACCATCACCTGTTTCGTCCATAGCATCAAACATCCTGAGAATTGCATCCATCTCCTCCATGTCTGCGATGTCCAAGTAGCTCAACACGTACTTCAAAAACTCGGTTCTTGACACCTGCACTGCCTCCCATCAATAAGCAGAAGTACATCCACCTTGTAAAATAAGACATTATAAAAGCTTACTCATGAGAAGCAACCAGAGTTCTTCATCCCAGGTATGCCATGTGTAATCCTTAAACAGCGTGTGCATTGACGTAAAATGTGCACTGGAATTTGGAAGAGCATGTTCAACTCAAGCAGCCCAGTCTGAATCACAAAAGTTGTCTAAAATCCGGTGGCTGGTTTGTCTCATTTTCCACATCTGGGATGGAAAAAAGGTGCAATGAAGTTTGTAATCTATTTGAGAGCACAAAGCACACACATTGCTGTTCACCAGACCAGAGTCAATCTCTGGTCCAACTCACTCAAAATGCAACAGAGCTATGCACTATGATGTCTGAAACTTACTGTCAAGAAACTTGTGGCTTCTTCCCAGTAAATGATCAGTAGAACTACTCAATATGTAGTTACCATAGTGATATCAGCGGCACTTATATCCAGTGCTCAGGTCTTATCATGGGTTAACCTCCTTTTCCATGTGGGACACAGCCAAGGAGGAAAGAACTAACAGATCCAGAGCAAACGCTTGTATAATACTGGTGCACTGCAATGTTTATTTACCTACTACTTAACACAGAAACTGGAAACGCTTCTTGCTGGCTTATTCAATCAATCCCTCTCCCGGTATACATTCTCAACTAGATCACGGGATCAGAGGTGAATATTCTAATACTTTGTACTCTTTAGGATGATATTTCATGGGCGTACTTTTTGTGGTTAGTAGGAAACCGAGAGTCAAGAAGCTCGATAAGGATTGTTGGATGTACGTTTGGGTCTAACACACGGAAAGAGGGGTGTGGACAGACACTTCCTGTCGGATTCCATGCAGTGGAAGTCAGGTTATCATGGAAAGGAAATCAATCGCTTAGACTAGGATACGAATGTCGTAGACAATAAGATTGAACTCTACGTACATATTTTGTGCGATTTAAAAATTCGAGTTCCATGGATGAGTGTTCAAGACCAGTAGCGTCAACTGCGCCTCGAAGCATTTCTGGCATTCCATAAGGAGTTGTTGACAGGTGGTTTTGCAATTGCTGTTTCCTTTGTAATAGGACGACTTGTGTGCTCGCCGCAGGCGAACGTTCATACATCATAAACGCAGTCATCAGTTTCCTGGATGATAGAAAATTGACTTGTTTGTGCAAGAGAATCTATGGTTTCAGCTGTATGCCTCCGCATTTTGGGCAGAGCTCGCGTCTGGTTCTTGCGATCTATCTCGATGTTACCTGTGAATGATTTCTTGCTGCTCTATGATGTTCGGAATTCCTCTTCATCGAAAATTCGGTCAACTTTGACAACCTGAGAAAATGGTAAACGGGCGTATTCCAAGGTTGTAATGAGCAGACAACGGTCGTACATTCTCACAAAACGTAGTTGCTCAGAGAGGATAGATGAAGAAGCGTACGCAACCATCGAGATTAGAGTCCATAACATCGATAACGTCTCGAGTAAGGCCATCACTAAAAAGCCGATTTAGCCGGTCATATCTGTCAAGCTCGATGACAACTCCAGCAATCTCCGACAAGATGAAACCAAACACGGTCACATTGACGAGAAAGAACAACGAGAATAAAACCTGCACAATCATTAGAAGTTTTTGCTACCTAGACACTAATCCAGGCGTTGAATGCGTCGTTACGTAGCAGAAGCACCAAAGCAAGTGCGAGGCAGTTGGGAACAGGTTTGGGCCGGAAATGTTTCAATAGACATTCAATGAAACGCATGTACAATAAAAAGGAGTAGCCGAACCTTTTGGTGATGAGGCACAAAGTCTCCGTATCCTACCGTCGTCAGAGTTGTGAACGACCAGTACCTGGACCAAGCTGACAGGATGTCGAGAGCACAACAATGCCCAACGCTAAGCGCGCACACACACGCACACGCACACACAAATTTTGAATCCCTGGATTAAAAGCTCTGAAAAGGTTTTGGAGAATTAGCTAATAAACATAGACCTATTCAGGAGTTGAGGGAAGGCAACGCAAATACAAAATGAACGAGAAGCATGCCGCAAGCTGCTGTAAGACTTCGTACAATTTCAATGGGGAACTTCACATGATGCTGTGGAAGCTTACCAGCAATCAACCCAATCCAGTCGCTTCCCAGTATCGTCGTCGTACGTTTCTCGAATGAGTACAGTTCCTGTGGCTAGAAGGATAGCCATTACGCCGCACCATTTGAAAATGGTTACCATGCGCGGCCACACATGAAAGAAACGAATGGCAGTCCTCTACATGGCTGGTGGCGATTGTAGAGATCTTGTACACGGTTACGTACAACAGTTTTTATAGGGCAAAGCGTACTGTTGTGGGTTGCCTCGAATTGTCGTCATCGTCCTCCTCGATAGGCTCAGGCGTGACTGTGACTACGCTACCGAGGAAACCGGCAACAACGGTGAATTGAATCATTGAAGAAACTACACACCAAACCATGAAGAAAAGCTTGGCGTATCCTGATACCGGAAGAACGTCTCCGTAGCCAACTGTGGTAAACGTTACAACTGTGAAATACCAAGAGTCCGAGAACGAAATATCCCCTGGTAGTAACCACTTCCATACCAATGTACCTGTAAGAATAACTTCTCTTGAGTGGAAGGCATAAAACGGCGTGATATTTCTGAAATCATGCCCAGCTATCCCTACTCACAAATCCAATTACAAACCGTCTCCCGCTAACTGATGAACATCAGATCTGCATGCTCAATTCGATAGTGATGTTGCATATTCTCTTCTTTTGCAGTGATTTACCCTTGAAGACGGAGAAGACGTAGCACGGCAGGCATGCGCAAGTCAGTAATTCGCTTACATTCCCAGCATATCATTGCTCTGAGCCAGCTTAAGAGAAAAAAAGAAATATTGTGGGAACATAGACTTTCTTTTTGTGGCAGTTTCTAAATTCGCCTCGAATGCTCAAGTGCGGTGCTTCGATGTTGACAAACGGATAGCTGCCTGGCCTCAATAGGTATCAGGACTGCAGCGCTGACTGAGTACGATACAGACCAACTCATAAATAATATTATCTTAGCACGATTGCCTGGACGCCTATTGAAGATCTAGAGGGAGAAGGGAATACAATTACAAAACGAAGTAGAATAAAGTCACATCAAATCAGTTGCTGTCAAACAAAAAGAGATAGTTTGAAAGATGATGGCTCACGAAGTCAACCCGTCAATATTTCTCTCATGTATTGCCCTCGGACATCAATACAAAGCGCCACGCGCGTCACTTCTATTCGCACAATTGGTGCACGAGGGTCTTCGCCGCAAGCATCGAAATAAGTGGAGCATTATAATTGTGTTCGTAAGTCATTTCATTGCATGGCTATAATGTCTAGGAAGCATCCTGGATAACTGAAGTTAAAAATTCGATTCATGTTGTCGAATGGTTCAACGTGCTGAAAAGCCGGTAAGCAGGCTGTTGGATTCGGAAGTGTGCGTATCAACATCAATAGTGCGCTCCTTTGGGCGCTGGGATGAGTTTACATGAGCGGGGAGGGCTCCCCCCCAACAGATATGTTCTCCCTGAGCGAACCGGGATGAGGTACGTAGACCACACACCAGCGCAGCCTCTTTTCTGTTCAAACAAATCCTCTAGTACATAAGAGTTGAGCGTAGGATGAGAGATGTGTATACGGTAAAACATTAGTGAAAGGGGATAAGGAGCCAGCTTGGACAAGCCGAGTACGCAGCAACCCGTACCTATTGTCAAGTGCACTGCCACAAGTGGCAAACTGACACACGCCCCACCTAGCCATGTTGTTAACCCCTCTGGCTGCTTGGGAACTCGTCGACGGAATCCAGATTGCCTCTGCATGGACCTTCCTGAGGCAGGGGCTGAGTGTGACTTCATTATTGGACTCTCCGCCATTATGCCCACGTAGGTGATGTTAAGAATCAGATGTACAAGTAATGGTTTCAGTTGACTTAATCGAAGAATTCACTATTGATTCAATATCAATTGATGAAGGGCACGCAACGCTTGCTGTCAACAACCATCCGCACGGAGATAACTGAGTGTTACCCTTGACCATACACGATATATCATAACATGATGTCCATCGGTTTCAACAACAGAAGCAAGATATGCTCGTTCATCATGAAAGCATTTTTATGACATGGTGTCTCCGATCTCACCATGCATTGCCATGCTGTAGAAGTTGGTCGGAAGTCATTGGTCGATGAAATGGCATTGTCTCGTTCGCGATGAAAGTGACGTGATACACAGCAGATATCGGTCATTTTCTATCAATCACGCAGGGTATAGTAACCGAGGCGAGATATAATCTAGAGGACTAGAATTTAAGCAATATGAGCCAGCGACATGCACAGTCACTTTATCTTCAACGTGGAGTTGATCCGTTTGGTCATGAAACCCATTACTCAATACTCGAAAACAGACGAAATGCCGCACAAGGTATCTCGAGAAAACACATGACCGAGCCCTTACTCTCCTCTACGCCTCCGTACTTTTGCATTTGGTAGAACAATGAAGTCCATATCTCCCATAATGTGATGCCATGTGAGTTTCGTGATCTATCGCCACAACCTAACGACTGTAGTTAGTTTCACCTAGTACGAAGACAGGTCATATTCCTATGTTGCATCTTGGCTGAGGATACCAGTCATGTGCGAATGCTGGCGGTGCAATGCAACGGCTTCTGTGCGCCATGTTACAGTGTGCGTTACAGTAGTCGGTCAACAATCGGACAAACTCGTCAGAATGACTGTAGGATATGTCGCGATATTTTGTCGTACAGGTGGAACAAAGGTAAAACTAATTCAAGCAATTCCAAGTTCAATTGCAGGCGGCCGCTGGTGCCGTGCTTGTTTTTAGCTCAGACATTCTGTTTTCACTGGTAAAATGAGCACTTGTTGAAGCCGCTTGCCTGCTATGGATAGTGTGTTGTATGAAGTACTCATTGTCGATGAGCCACCAGTTGTAAGGAAGGTAGTTCTCGGACATGAGCTACGAGTCTTTACTGAGAGATTTTCATCATGCCGGTGCTCTCGTGTTGGATTGTCCGTGCTACAACTCACACATTGGCCTTATCGAACAGCGTATAGCATACCGAGGCTACAGTACTGAACGTCAAATTATGATATTAGAACTTGTATAAGTGGCCTGAGAGATGCTATGCGCAAGTCTAGTGCGGTACGCAAATGATTCAAACAACTAGTGTTGCATATGGAGCGCCGGGTTGCAGATGACCCACTATGTAGTGAGTTTGCGATAGCTGCTACATTGAATTGTATGACATTGAAAGCAAGTTTGCCGCACAACTTCCTGGCAGAGTGGCTTGCGCTGATTCACCAGCACAAGCAACAACTAAGTGCACAGATCAACATGATTTACAGCACAAGCAGAAACGGAAGGAAAGTGTAGAAGATGACCAATATGGTATTTTTGTGCGATCGGGGAGCAGGACGAAAAGTGTGCGCGATATGAGCATGTTAAAACAAGAAGAATTCGTAACAGACCATGTTTGCGCAGATTCAAACACTCATGCCATCTCATGTTTTACTTCTACGAAAAATATCAAATCTAGCGTGATACACTGTAAAATCAGTGAATAAGACGAGAAAGATTTGCACGAAAATTGAACCCCAAAAAACCCGATTCAAGCTACCAGCCCGAACAGAGCGTCATGAAGGCAAAAGATATCCATAGACGATAATGATCTGGTAATCCTCGTCTCAATATGCTTTGGGATCATCGCTTTTGAGATTGGCACGTTCAAATTCGGCTTGAACGGTAATTGACCGGATACTATGATAACAGAAGATCTTCTATTATCACAGGTAGACATGCGACGAAAGTGTCTGAAAAGCATCGGAATGCGCGTCGTGAGCGACTCAACATCCTCAGGCGCGGGCACTTCTGGGGATTTACCAAAACAAGTGAGAAGAACAGTCTTTCCGTTCATCACGCAAGACAGAAAAGTAAACAGAAATCATACAGTTGGAACTCATCTGGCTACAGTTCTACAGCAATTCTATGGTGGCTGCGGTGCATTGTGAGGCAAAACAACGTTCACAACAAATCTGTTCAGACTATACTTACAAGGGGGGACTCGCCCAGGCCCAAATACACACCTGTGGATTTCCTAATGATGAGAGAGTATTCTCCTCTTGTGACCCAATACTTACCTCCCTCATCTTTTCCACAGGCATTAATCATCAACCAGGACAGGTAAGACCACAAGTCAACTACTCATCAAGTTGACAAGGCACAAGACGCTGCCATAAAAGAACTCTTGACAACAACTTCCGAATGTTTGACAATCCGTCCGTGTGAAAACAGAGACCCCCTGCTCATAACATCAATTTTCATCGCACTGGGAAGTTAATCGAAGCTGCAAAGGGTGCCAGTGTTTCATACCTCCTCCTTTTCAGCAGCAGCATAGCTTCTTCACTTCACTCTGAGAGTTCGCAGGCATGTAACTTGAAATACACTGCAGAGCTTCTCAAAGTGCAGGGGAAGCTAATTGCACATCCACTGCAGCCACTGCAGCAATGCACACCAGTTTTATGCCAACCACATCATTCGTATCTCCACCACATTGCAAACAGGAGAAAAACAGCAGCCAACTGACGTGCGGCTCCTTCCCCTCCTGTTGTTCGCATCACGCACGAAACAAACACCAGCAAATCTGTTTCGGAACCAGAGGCTACCAGAAACGAAGAGCTCACAGGATCATCGAAATATATCAGCGTGCGCCGATGTCTCCCGATGACAACCTTTCCAGTTGGGCCATGCAAGAGCCATATCCCTTGGAGAATGTATGGAAACAGCACTTGTATGCTTGCCTGCGTCCCTGAGAAGGCCTGAGACGTGTTGGACAAGTGCTCAACCCTTTCAGATCTAATTTGTCCGAGATCCTACGCTGTCAGTTGTACAGTGTACTCCTGAGTGACCTCGCACACTCTCTCAACAAGAGGACTGTTCAGGAGTCGAGTGCATGTATGCTTACTTAGTTGCACAATCAGAGACTAGCTGCTGATATATACAGTAGGTTTGAGGAGATAGTGGTAAGGGGTCAGGGGTAGCTTTGTAGGGTTTCGCAGATTACAGTATTACTCAGTGTAATATCCGACTGCAATGTCGCACGTGTCCACTTCAACTCAACATTGTGCCAAACACAGGGAGTTCTGACCCTCTATTCCGCGTGAAATATATGCATTGATGCTATTTGTATTATACTGTTGTATGCCGCACAGTCTGGTCCAATCTTCCCCAATCAGTGATGCCAAACAACTTTTCATTGAAATGCACCGAATGTTTGCAAACACGATGTATGCTTTTCAGCTGCATCACCAACATAGTCACCGTTCCTGATACACTTCCGGAATCAGAATCAACCCCCCCCCCCCACCGTCTGTTTGGCATCACATTATCTTATGATAAACAAATCTCAACAAGTTTACAAATGATGCAGGCAGAATTCTGAAATAATAAGGGCAGGGAGAAGTCCTGAAGTTGCTTTGGCAACCTCATGTACATAACATTTCAGCGTTGGAATGTGCAATTTGTGTGTGTTCAGGTCATTCAAGATAGCCAGTACGTGAACGACTCATGAATCTGCAAAGAACAGTAAGAATAACTCCGGCTTTACATTCTCACAGAGTACTCAATCTCAGGAATGGATATATCACTTGTAATACATGTCACACTTGCAATACGTCTTAGGCTAGGCTGAGTAATGGTCCAGCGTATGCAATCTTGACAGTGTGAACTGCTTCTTGGCTTGACTGGTGCATTAGCAGTTGATATGGTGAGTGTCAGGTGTGGCAATGTAAAGTACCTGGAAGAGGTTCTCGTGACTGGCGAGTGTTGGAAAAGCGCTCAACCCTGTGTGAGGTCACTCAGAGTAGTACAATAGATAAGCGACAACCTATGATCTCAGACAATTGAATCCGAAAGGGTTTGGCACTTTTACACATATCCTGGCATGTATATACGGGGGGGTCAATCTGCTCCCCATGAACACCCATTCTGCATGGGGCTCCCAAATCATCAATGCTACCAGTAGTCCTCATGCTCAGCCACACTCATCTCTGGAGCTATGGAGGCAGTTTTTTGAATAGCTTGTGTTCTCCCGTGCTTGCAGGGCCGTGCATGCCCACCCCACCCGCAAAACTATGGCTGGGTGTGCTTGTGTAAACACTGCTTCCTGTCTCCCAGTTCAAGACCGTACAATTGCCCCCTGTGTCATGCTTATCCCCTGATAGTTGATTGTCGCGAACTCCGGAAACCCCCAAGTTGCTGTCACAGTACGTTCAGTGCGTCGGCTGCGCGCAGAACAGCTCCGGACCCGGGATATCCAGCAAGAGAGGGGATATCCTGGTGCTAATCCTGAACGATACTAATAACGTGGATGTCCGATGTACACCCAGCGCGTATTCAAGAGCGCAGTAGGGCAAGTAAGCAAGCGGAACGGGTCAGCTTAGCGGCGTGACTATGTGAAGCGTAAGCATCACAATTGTGAAGGGAAAGATGGGCATACTTTCGAGCGGTTTTTAGTTTGTTAGTGTTAAATTTTGTGATAGATGTTATGGTTTGTGCGCCTTATTTGCAAGGAGATTAGCTTGTCGTTTGTTCGAGGCAGTAGACTTAGCAACCAGCGTTTCTATAGTTCGTTAGCTCAAAAGACCGACCACGGCTCCAAAAAAGGAGACCACTTTCTATCGTGTGATTTGACGTGCATAGAATGCCGATCTAGTCAACGGCATGCTGGTGTGATGCCAGATTTGGCATAATTTTCTGGCCACAGGGATTGCATCTGTAACCAAACGATAAGTAAAAGCCCAGGTTAGCTTGTTGTTCCTTATAGGACGCTCTACAGGCATGCAAATATACCGATGTTGCACATTGTTTGTCTACTGTCCCATTCTACAGTAGTGTAGAGCCGGTTCAGCGGTTTTACTCTCTTCCGCAGAGCTCTATAATCTTGCAGCACACTCTAGACCTTTCCGATAGAGCACTGAGCGTTTTTCCATTGCATTTTGCACACAGTCCTACACGAATACTCCACAAGTTATCGTTTATTCCTGTGCCACTGTGATCCCGGAGATCTTTGATACCTGGCGATCCATCCGCGCCTGTTGTGTTTTCCTGTACTGTTTGTACAAAGTACACCTCAATGAACGTGTAGGACGAAGAAAAGGCCTGTATATGTCCATGCTGATTGAGCAATGCTGTGATCTCGCGCTCCAACTATACATGATGTGTTCCAACCTGTTGGAACTCAGTTGTTCCATGGTACGTCATGGGGATACGAGTGAGATATGAAGTGGTTGCTCCATGTTATTCAGTAGAGTAGAGGGATTAATCTAACCAGGCTCGACTTGCGGACATGAGCTGCGCTTCCTCGCCTGTCAGCTTCCCAAAACGGGACGCACTGCAATAGAAGATAGTCGCAGGACGAGATCTATGTTTGTCACCGCGAAAAGGTCGACGTTTTGAGCAGTGTGCGCGTCAGAAGGCGACACTCCATAAGCTGCAGCAAGGTGAATTGGATCCGGCCGAGGTCGGGGCTGATGCATGGCCGCAAGTGCTGGCGATCGCTGTGATGAAAGCGTTTAATGGACTCTCCAAGATCCCCCAGAACACTGTAGTGAGGGAATAAAGCTCTTGTAATCTGTGTAGCAATATCGCTGAGTGACATTGCTGCGTCTGCTTTCATGTTGCAGCTGCGTAGCTTGATATTGAGCCTTGCACGTATATTGCGGAATATCTGCTGACAATTGCTCAAAGAATTGGGCACATGATTTAGTTACATAAAGTATTCCCTTGCAACCGTTAGTGTAGAAAAGCCGACGTGCGTTGCAAAGATCTGAAGCCTGTTGTACAAGCTGGTCCACGGGTGTCAAACCTGGCAGTTCGTGCAGATGTTGTACTTTATGTTGATGAAGTTTGATTGAGAACGTCACGATGGTGAGTTTATCACATCCTGGTGCTTTATTGGCCGTCATGGGTGCCATCATGTGGTATCTCGGTTGTGGGGGTACTTGAACTGGTGCTATAGCTTATGTGCACACATGAAAATTCGGAGGCAGTATAATGCATGCAAATAAACCTAAAGGAGATGGTCATCGACTCTCCCAATTGGATGTGGCGTTGTTTCCTTCAGTCATACGAAGCTTTGGTCAATGCCCAGGTACGTTCCTTCCATGCATATAGCATTGCTGGGAAAATTGTTACTTCCTGCACCACATTCTCGGATCATCCTTCTCCTTTATCAGTCACAAATCGTGTTGGGTGAGTTCTACTTCCGTACTTAGGTTGGCGACGTACGGTAAGCTACCCAACAGGAGCTGTGCACGATGCGTCCACGTTCCTCGTGAGAAGATCAGCGCTCTCAGGATAATTTTCTTAGTTTTATCACTGTCTTTGGCTGACACAACAAAGTTGAGAGTTTCGGAGAGAGGGAGATCACGTTTATATATGGTTAAAACGGTTGGCGAACATCACAGAGCTGAGTCAGTTCGTCTGCCATAGTATAGTGGTTAGTATCCCCGCCGGTCACGCGGGAGACCTGGGTTCAATTCCCAGTGGCAGAGAAGCACTTTTGCCAAATAGTGCTGAAACACCTCTCAGCCTCCTTCAAGTAGACCTCTTCTCACGCTTACCACAAATTTCCGGCATGTAATACAGGTGCATGTAATACAGCTCTATAATCCAGCACTCGACAATTGGAATCCCGCTCTCATCCGTGCTATCCCCCTCTACAGGGATGAGGATTTTCGCTCGATAGTAGACCCTGCAAACTTTTGTTGGGAAACCAATCAAAATCTCGATCATTGCGCCTTTAAGTCGCTTCGATTTTCCAATTTAGAAGTAAAATAGTCGAGATAAGGAACAGGTATAACAGATAAAGTCGATTTTGACGGGTTCAAGTGTACCGACATTTATACGTCTATAAGTAGTGAGCTGCATATCGTCCTGTTTTCATTGCGCTGAGACAGCTGTTTCGAGGCATATAACATACAAAAGGGCTGCTTCTGGAGAGCAGAAGTTATTTTTAAGTCGAAGTATACTTTTCGTGAAGACTTGAACTCTGAGTACAGTGGATGTTCACACTGCTCGATGCTTCGCGTTGGCACCTTAGGGCAGAGAAAGAGTCCCAAGTGCAACTCGTATGGCCTCAAAAATGAACTATGGCTACTAGATAGTTCTTTACAACATCTGCTATTCAGTTAGGTGAGCTTTTGCAAAGCATGTCAATACGAGCTTGGAGTCTTCGTGTGAACCTCATGACCACCCCCACGCGATCTATTCGCGGCTGGGAACGCGGTAGTGTGGAGAGAGCAATGCGATGATGCAATACTGAAGGTAGTGAAGTCCACTAAACGCAACAACAAAGGGAGCAAACCACCCCCAACGAGGAAGATTTGGTAACATGGTTTGGGCAGATGCACGATGCAAATGCCAACATCATCACAGCGCTCAGAGAATTGAAACTTGGTCTTAACAGACAGGCAGATAGTACGTTGAAACAGACAAGTGTTTCCAAACTGCATCTTATTTCTCCATATTCCGATGTTTTGCTTCGCTGTGTTTCGTCAATGATATTACAGTCTGCCATACATGAATTGTGCTGCATTCGATGACTTCAATCTGTCTTAAATCCATACAAATCTTGTATAGCGCATATGGTGCTGCATGTAGCGCTAGGTCACGTTTCTCCAATGATGGGCACTCCTCTCAGGACTGGTAGCGCAAGCAGGCACCGCTGGCAACGCAGACAATTCGACAGAAACATCAAAGCCAGGGTCTGGTGTACTTTGACGTGTTCCACTGTAGCTCCGGCGCACCACTTTCAAATTCTTTTGTTCAATCCGTAACAATGTTGCACTCATGATTACAGTGCATTTTCAGGAAGCCGACATACTTCAGTACGTCTTCTTGTGAAACTACCTTATGCATCTTCGTCTTGCTGTAGCGATTATATCATCATGTACAGGCACCACAGATACTTGGTTTTCACCCAGTGGACAAGGTCTGCAGCACAAGTTACACATTGCACACAAACTAACAGCATACAGTCCACAAAGACACAACAGTTGCCGCCAACCCAAACAACCACTTCCACGTCAACAACACACATCGCTCAAAACCAAACTCCACCGCAGCTTACAACAGCAAAGAGCCACAGTCACTATGGGCAGCAACATGCAGCTCAGACATTGATCCCGCAAGCATCAACATGGCACCTAGTGTTATTCTC
>JAULKQ010007593.1:0-13701 GCA_032356285.1 Smithsoniella earleae | reverse complement strand
TGGCCTGCCATGTTTGCACAACACCATTCAAGTCAAAGTTCTCACTGAATGCTTCACAGTATTGCCAACAAGTGGAATCCTATTCTTCTCAAACTTCGCAAGCCAAACTCTGCGAAATGCGCTCCAGTCCGCAAGATATTGTCTAAAGGACAGTAGTTGGGATTTTGGGGGCCTAACATGGGGCAAATGGGTTAAAATTGCACTCAATTGCAACACATAATAATCAACACATGCAACACATTATAATCGCAACACAATTTCAAGTATAAGTTCGACTGGCTCAAGGTTTTGGGCATGGAGCCTCCAATATAGATGAGCAGTTGGCCCCCAGTTACCTTGAAGAGTACACGTGTGACTTATTCTAAGTTCATATTGAGTAATTGTACTGATAGAAAATACTGTGGTATATGATCGCCCGTGCTAGACCTGGATATTCTCAATATTATGGCTTCCTGAGAAGTCTCGATGGAGATTCTAGGCTGGATTAAAGAAAATTTTGACCACAATCGAAAACGAAACGCGCGAATATGCGCTCTCAAGCGTACAGGGCCAAGTCGATAATCACGGCCCTGATTGCAAACCAGGTTCATCTTGCCCAAAGATTGAAGTGTTTCAGGGCCACTTAGAAAAGGTTGTTATTTCAGGTCAACATATGTTGAGCTACCCTAACAAACATTATTGCTGACTGCCTCACCTAATTGAAGAAACTGACAAAGACCACAACACAAAGTCCATGTGATACTGTTAAATTCAAGCCATTTTCATCTGACTAGTTTCAACAACGAGGCATGCACTTAAGGGGCATGCACTGCGGCTGTATGTGGCATTGATTCAAGTCTAATGGCGAATGGTACCATGTTTGCTGCCACCAATCCAAGTTGAATGATCAGTAACAGCTCTGGGACAGCCACAATAGCAGACATATGTCTGTTTGTAATGTTGACACAAGTATTGTGATTCTGGTTCTGATACAGGATATTAGGGTATAAAGCAAAGGAAATAAATACCCTGTCGGCAAATTTTCCAGGGAAAAGAGCATTCTTTCCCTGAGTACCCTTGGTGGGATCGAAGTGGCTGGTCTGGCCACGGATAGGGCCACCAGTTGCGCCGCTAAGGAGATAAGCAGGCCAGCCAAACGCCAAGTGGGACCACAAGCGGCTCAGGCCGAATTTGGTCTTGCCCAGCGAGCCATCCTTGAACCACCGCTGTCGCTTCGCGAGCTTCTTCGTGCCGATTCCGTTGAGCTCTGGATCATCTGACACGGCGTAAGGCACATGGGTCTCTCCCTCGGACAAGTGGTTTGTCCGCGCGTGATGCACAGCGTGGGAGCGTTGCCATGAGAAGTACGGCACCATGAGCATACTGTGAAACACATATCCCACCGTAGTCTGCAGTTTCAGATTGTCTGAAAATGCTCTGTGCCCACACTCGTGCGCGACCACCCACATTCCAGTGGCTGCAGTGCCTGAACCACGAACCGCGGAATCAGCTGACCCACACTAAATATACAAGCTGGTATTGGAAAAGAACATCAGATACAACTCCGCCGTCACAATCGACACCATGTAGTCAGCAAACCTTACGCATGGACCTGAAGCGAGTAGACTGTATCTTGAAGCAGCTTTCGGTCTAGTCAACCTCTTTTCCAGTTCTTAAAACAAGTAGGGGATAAAACTTAAGTACACCCTGGCCTTAACATGAGTCTAGCGGTCTGCAGCTCAGCTAATTGATTGCAAGAGTTCAATTACTCCATTCATGACGACGTGCGCCATTCGTCGACGTGTACACCAAATATCTAACAGAGAGTATACAGGGTATGGAAAAAAGTACATTAAGTCATTATGATAGCTACAGCTGTGTGGAAGCGAACCAGTTATGATGGAGTAAAAAATCCATGCGGGAGCGCAAGTCCAGCTGATTGGAATCAACGTGCCCAGCCCAAAGCATGCGGCAGTGATTATGAGGGAGCTTGCGGCGTAAGCGCAAGATTTTAAAGTGTCTTTTTTAAAGCAATGTTTGGGAATGGCACCCAGGACTTCAGCTTTCGTTGGCCAGCGCTCAGGACCTTCCAAAGCTTTCCCCTGTAAGCCGGAGAACATCACTTCGTCACCATAAACTACTGCAGAATTTTCAGATTTCTGCTCCATCTGGGCTGGCGCTGCGGCGTTGCATGCTGACAACCGTGGTCCGCGCGATTTGTGGCCATGCACGCAGCTCAGCTTGAGCGCCCGGTGGTGTCCTGAATCAATGATACTCCCAGATAACCAAGTGCCACTATCATCGCACCTCAAAAGCAAGACCTATATGTGAGCGATATGCAACCTTCTTTAGTAAAAACGCTAATTCAGGATCAGAGCCAGTATCCTAGGTGGATGGCATGCGAGCATTGATTCGCCATAGACTAGTCTACAATAACAGCGACTGCTGACAAGGCAGCAAATAAGCTCCATCACATCAAGGGAGCCTCTCTCTCAATAAATAAGACTTAACCAGAGTGCAGTTCGTTTACCTGCCATGGACGGGCTGCAGGATCGATTACACATTACAGCCCCAGTGGCCGCCATGTGCATAAGTGTTTTCTAATCAACACAGAAAGTGCTCCTTAGATTAGTTGTGAGATCAGCGATAATTCAGGCCTGCACGCATGAGCACAAGTGGGGTTCGTTGGCATCAGATCCCTCATAGAACACCGATCGTAGGAACAAAGCGTAAAGTGAAAGGTGTATCAGCTATCAGAGTCTCACTCTCCCAGAGACGTACCAAAGATTTGTACTTCTTTCCGTTCGACGTGCGGACCCTTGCGCAATAACTTTGACCCGCAGTCTGAAGGAGATAACAGGCTCCTTGGTGAAAGCACGCGTATACTGTGACACACCTCTTGACACCTCGGACAAAACATCAGTTGAAATGGTGCCATAACCAGCATGCTTTTCGCTTCTAAATTGGTATACGGGCATCATTTGAACATGCATAAATCCCCAGAACATGCATGTGCTGAGCCGGATTCGCTGAAATACTAGCCACGTCTCCCACAATGAGCGATTGCAGCGTCAACATTGAAACTACAACAAGCAAAGTAATGCTTATCAGATATTCTCGCACTCATAGTGTGGGGAGTTAGTTGATGAATCATTCATTGCTGGATTCAAAGCACAAGCATAATGTATACCAGCACAAGCGATTAGTCGGGGGGCAAACACTTCATTTCTTTTCTATAATCTGACAGGCTGTTCAACGGAATACAAACATAGCAGACGAAGATAGAATAGCAGTCATTGAGATGGGCAACCTGAACTGAAACCCCTGAAAGCATCCTGTGCAGAAAGCGCTTGAAGGCTTTACAAAAGCAACAAGCACCTGCAATCATATGTGGTGCTACCTCAACTAAGGTACTGCAGCAAACCGACCAATTGGAATCTTGGAATAGGCACGAACCAAAGGAATTCGTGAATTTTCCTGCAACTGTTGAAGCCATCGAGTATTTACTGATTGTCAGGATAAAATCATCGCAAGAAGTATTCGCAAATATGGCCTATATGTTGCAGTAGATGATGTACTCAATCGATGTGCACATGCCATGATCCTGGAACAATGTTTGCACCGTCTAAACTCGACATCGACTGGTTCGTTACTACTTTGCGTTTCAATCCACACCTCAGAAACGTGTCGTCAAGCTACTTGAACAGTCGTGACTAGTTGACCTGGGTCTGAAGGTACCTCAGCCCATCTTAGATCTACTGAGCCCTTCAACTTCAAACAGGACGTTCTGGTGCTGGTGATGTATATTGCACTATTCGGTGCAAAGCTAGACAAGATTTATCTTACACATCAATTCCTCGGTACTGTGTATCTACTGTAGCAAAAGATTAAAAGCTATGCAGACCATTCTCTATGAAATACCTACCGAGGGGAATGCTTTGACTGATTCGCAAGCAGAGTATTGATGAAAGTATTGAAACAACCAAGTACTAACAAAATTGTCCACTACCTTACATGCTTCTGCATGAGACTGGGACGTGGTCAATTATGCATTGCCTGCTGCAGTTATATGTGGTACATGTACTTTCACTATGTCCAAGTGATTGCCTGTGCATGCAGTTGTGGAGATGGTGTGATGTCTTGGAAATGACAGTTAGTTCACAGTTTTTTGCTATTATCATGTTTTTCTATCAATAATGTTGATTAACATGATGGATTAAGTACCTGCCCCTGTATGTTCATATGTGTTCACCTTCTCATCACATTCTTTGTAAAAGATATGCATCTCAGAACATAAGTAACAGTGCCCTTGCTTGGAAATCAAAGGAACCACTGAGGATTGCTGCAAGTGCATAACTTGAGCTGCACCAATGAGGGGATATAGTGAGAAAGAGCTAAAGTATTCGCCCATGAACAATACAATACTCTCTGATCACTGCATCATTATTTATGTACAGTTACGATTCCTCGTTAACTCCTTTCAGAGATGTATCCAACCCGCATCAGCATGACCCTTAGTCATGAAGAGCACGTTTACTTACCATACTTATCCCGTGAGATACAGGCAAAATGCTTGTAACAGCTTTGGTACTGAAACAATATTTCATCTGATGACGAGAAACACAAGAACACTCCTCATCCCCTGATTCAAATATAATGATAACACCACACAAGAGAAAGTACCCAATTGTCATTTCACCCCGAGTTTGCTGAACAGTTGAGGGTGGTCTTTGTTCTACATTGAATGTGCATTGACTTGAGGATGTCGCAACTACCAGGTGTGAAGATAATTGTTGTCTCCTTACACTGCACATTGAGGCTTAAGCATCAAGATATCAACGGTTAACACAGGAACAGCTCTCCTTTTGCAATCAGATTGCCACATCAGCTGTTGGATTCATTACACGGCCTGGACATGTGAAACCAAAGCATGTGACTTGAAATAGTTTAATATTATACAGGCCACACATCAGATTCCACTACTATATTATTTACAGCTTTTGTACACATAAACAGCATGCTGCTTCATAAGCCGAACTCAACCCCATCAATATACCAGAACAATGACCGAATCCTACATAAATGCAATCAGAAGAAAACAGCGAACCCATTCTCACTCCGTCAACTTGGAGAATCACATATTTACTACCACAGCAATGGAAGGGTACATTTAAGACATCTAACTGGCAATGTGAGCAGCAATTCACAACGTCACATCAGATATCCCCTACTCTATGCTGAACAACACATAACTAGGCTTCAGCATCCTCAAATCGGGAGTCCACACTGGCAGGCTGGGCGGAGTTCACAATAGAGGCCAGAGGAGAGCGAGGGGTTCTGGGAGTGTGAGGAGTTGACCCACTTCCAACTCCTCCATTCTTGATTGAACCAGCCTTGATACTCTCACTACTCATACTCTTGGGTATGAATGCTTGGGCAGCAATTGCATTCTTGAATTGGAAGCAGTCAAGAACATCTGAATTTGCTGGGGGCATTATCATCGAACCCATTGCAGCAGATGCAAGGCGATCAAGTGTAGTAGAAGCTACACTATGGCGTGGAGTAATGCCAGGTGTCACAGAAGGAGTGACAGCCATCGGGGTGCCAGCAGCAGAAGCAAAGGTAGAGCTCACTAATGGCCTTCCTCGGCCAACCCCGAACCCTACTGCTCCCTTCTCAGGACCTGGGACAACAACAGAAGTAGCACCTGAAAACTTTGGTGCTCTGCGCTCACTGAGGGTTCCAGAAGGAGCTGGAGTCAGCCTCTCACTAGGTGGTCTAGGAAGAGGTGGGCCCCACTTTCCTACTGAGCTTGCACTGGTATTATGAAGCCGGTGAACACGGACACGGACAATGTCCACTGCCATATCTGCTAACACATCATCACCATCTACCAACGGACGGGAAACAACTGAGTACTCAACCTCATCTCGCTTCTTCAGCGTGTCCCTTGCAGACGGAGCAACATCAGTGAGCCAAAACAGAACATCACCATCAAACAGTTCCACATTAATGCCTTTAGCTTGCAGCATGGTTGAAACAGCGCGTCTATTTCTTTTGGCTGCATTATCAGGCTTCCTCTTCCCCCACGTCTCATGCTCTGTCTTCCGCACAATTCCCAGGACAGAGCCAGGCGGCAATCGCTTGGCATTTCGAACAATCCTCTGAACTGTTCCGCGCACGCGTGTGTGAATCTTCGGCCCCCCATGGGCAGCAACAGCCATAGCAGCAGCCTCAGCAGCCGACACTGTCACAGCACTAGTTTCAGCCCTCTCAAATGCTGAGGACGAAGCAATCGAGCTCTTGAGAATAGTGGCACGCACAGGTGAAGACGGAGCAGAAAAGGAAGCCAGCCGATTGAGGGCGCGCCCAGAGGAAATGTTGACAGGAGGAGGAGTTCGTCGAATCTCAACAGCTGATGCAGCAGAAGTTAGGGTCACCTTGATGGCTCTGCGGCCTCCACGGCGCACTCTTGAGCCACCTTTCCGCTCAGCTTTGTGTGACAACGAAACCTGTCGCCTGTCTTCCAGCAATAGAAACATCACCTCGTCATCAACGTGTGGCACTTCGCCACCTTGCACGTCTTTGTGCTCGTATGCAATTGTCTCTGTCTTCCCATCAATGAGAGCAACAATAACTCCTGTGCCGACACCCCTGGCATCACCACCAGATGCAGAACTTGCTATCTTCACAGTCCCCTTGTAGGGGCGCTCACTGATTGTCTCGAACACAGCTGTCCCGGGCTTGACAACTTCCAGTTCACTGGCAACAACCTTGTTTGTGTCTGAGTCCATCACAGGGACAAAGCGAACATCCGCATTGAGTTCCAATGGGGCACTGTCTGGCTTCAGCGCATTAATGTGGAAAAAAACATCTACAATGCGATCACAGCACTTGATAAACCCAAAATTTTTCTTCAACATGGAGATGCACCCTAACTCGGGCCTTGGCTCAGCCCGCAGTGATAGTGTGACTCCATGTGCACTAGCTTTGGATGTGTAGCGACTGCGCACAAGTTCAAAATTGACCTGCACAAAAATGATGGGTATCCACAACAGTTTTAAAGAACCCGAGTCTGGATCCCTAACAGGTTGGAAAAATAATTCACATTTGACACTGTTATTATGTGCTTACCTGGTCACCAACCATCAGTGTGCTCAAGTACTCATTCACATCAGATATGCTAAACTCAACCTCGCACTTCACCCCATCTTTCTCATAGGAGATTAATCCTTCTTGAAGCTCCAGGGGATCATCTGAAGGAAGCCGCATGACAGTTCCTCTCAAAGCACCCAAAACCTCCTTGGCACTAATAGTTCCTGAACGACACTTTGTTTTTTTTACACGGAACGTGAACTGATATTCCATCGCCATAAAAAGCCTCTCTACGACCACTGGAATTAAAGTTGCCTTGACAACTCAGGTTGAGAACTTACCTGGGGGCAGAAGGGATACCTCTCTCGCCGTCCCTGATGAGTCGCAAACAAAGCTGACCTCACACTTCACGGTGAGCTTTTCAAACCCACGGACACCGTTAACATCTTGAGAATTAAACATTGCTGCACCATCAGTTCCAAGCACACGGATCTCGCCACCCGAGTCTGTGAGCTGAATTATGTGTCCCTGCACATGGGAGAGGTAAATGGCGAACTTGGAAACACTGTGCTCGTGCTTACGTACGTAGCGAGCGCACCAAACTTCTCCCATCTAAGGATTCCTCGCTGACAGCAGAAGCAATTACTTCTATGTTTTTTGCGCGGCAAACCCCCTCCCGCTTATGCGTGACAACGTTGAACTCTACAACGTCACCAAGCTCAGGGTCTTTACTGGTCGCCAGCATACTCTTCCTTTTGTTAAACTTGATCTTTTGCAGCGGAGCTTGTTGGCCTTCAACAATCCCGTCCTCCGGATAAGGTTCTATGTACATGTCGCCACCATGGTAACACCGTACCTGGCCACGTCGTCGCTTTGGATCGACAATAACAGGGTCAACAGTACCAGATGGTAATCTCCTTACTCGTTTCGCGTGATATTTTCCCTCTCCGTGGCGGGCGGCTTCAACCATAAATTCAACTTCATCTTGAAGCTGGAGTGAGCCCCGCAGTTCCATACTGGAAGTGATTTCATTATTTTGTTCAACGACTTCAGAAACGTGGAAAATGACCTGCCCCAGCTCCTCGTTCACAGGCCTGCATGTACGATAACTTCACAAGGCTATTGCAGATGTTAATGCAAGAGATACCAAACATAAATGTACGATAAACGATGTATACACATGACATTCCAGCGGTTTTGCACCATAATCGTTCGCCATTGCAGTAATCCAATTCTCTGTTAAGCTTCGCGCGACCCACAAAATCCTCTAGTACAACAGTGAGCAATAAGAGGATCTAACTGTTTATTTATGTATCAAGCGTTGATAATCAATCCTGACCCGCAAATAGGGCTGGAGTAGTCACATGTGAAGATACAGGAAAGAACGATTCTCACTTGATAAGGCCAACATCATCACGAATCATTACGATTTGTCCCATGGCTTGTTTTCCAGCATACTGCGATCCATCCGTTGGCGTCCTAGTGCCATTCAGCTTTCCATGAGGCACCCGAACCTTCTGCTCTCTAGTACTTGCCCCAAGAGCGGACGTGCTTGATTCGGCACGTACGAACGCATCGTGGATTTCATTCGGCTGGCAAAGCATGACCATAAGCGTGTCTGACGTAGGTCGGAACTCCAGATCGTTACGCAGAGTGACAGCGGCGATTCAGGTGTGACAGTTTCCACGAACCTGGAAATCGGCCATCGCCACCCAAGAAGCAAGGAGTTAGAGTTCCAAGCCTGCTCTTGTACGGGTGTGTGTCGGGGTTTAATTGTAACGATCGAACCAAAATGGAGCCCTTGTTCAAGATATGAAGACCGTAGCAGATTGCTGCATACCATGCATGCATCGGTAAGTAATACGGTGAGCAGCAACACTCAGCTTACAAAACCCGTGAAAAACTTTCGAACTAACTAATAACAGGACAACAGAGTGGCCGCTCTCCAGTAACTTTGTAGGGTTACATCCGCAATTCCATTCTTTAGGCGTGATGAATCAAGCCCCTTAACAAGAAGGCGATTCGAAAGATACTGAATGGGTTCTGTCCGGATTAGTGCCACTAAATTCATGATACGAAATATCATTGCAATAGAGTTTACATACATTTTCCGATTTAAATAGTCCGTGTATGATTGCGTAGTATTCCACTCATCACTGTAAACAATAAGATGTTATTTTCGTGTTATTGCACACAAGTTTGTTCGATCTCAATTCGATTTGCCTTGAAAATAATTACCAAAATGACTGCAATTTCGCCGTTTACATGTAATTACATTGTAGCAACGTTAGTTTTCGTACTTCAGGCTGCGTTTGGCCATTCAGAGGTTTTTGAGGTTTGTGAGGTTCGTCATGCAACAAACGATGTGCTTGCGACACATTGTTTTCCTAGCACTTGGAAAACGAGTGCCCCATTAGTATGTCTTGTTTTTATCGTTGTTTTTGTGTTTGCGCCTACCGGAGTTGACAATTGGATGCCCCGCAAAAATCCCGTCACCGAATGGGTAGCATTCCTCGTTTGTATGACACCCATACATCGTTGCTACATGTTTATAATACTAGACCCTCTTGAGCAACACGAGATACGATTATACTCAGGACCGTGGCAGTGCCGTGTTAGCGTACCATCTGGTTATTAGTTTCCAAATTTCTGTTAGATGGCCTACAATACCCAGCTCATGTTATAATTAAAGGGTTGACTGTGCTTCCACCATCCCTATCAGAACTTTTCGAGAGTCAAGAAGTGCGCAGCTATGGTCGCATGTTAATCTCGTGCTTGTATACATCCGCATCGTAACAAACATGTGATTGCTTCGTTTTGATTGCCAAAAACTTCGAGCAAATAATGTTTTGCGCTTCGGTTTTGCAACACACTCGGTTGGAATAGTACCGATACTTCGTTTCATGGGAGCAGATGAACAACTGCGCGTATCTCAACGTATAGAAGTTTAACCGGATCTAGGCCAGTCCAGGACGGGATACACGACACACCAGTTGTTTTGGCATGAGACAATACGCTGAAATCGCAGAATGATGAATGATATTCGAGAGCTTCGCGTATGTAACTCACGTGTACTCTGCAGGGCTTCTCAATGTTCTCAATCTCGCTGTGAAAATTCTAATGTTTCTGTTCGTACACCTTGCTGCTATCAATCCCAGCTGCTGCATATTGTCTCATGATCAAGCTTCGCGAATGGCAGAGCCCGTTCTTGGTTTATATGCATGGCGACTCTGCGGAAGTTATGCGCGAATTCTCGGCACATCCAAAAGGTGTGGTCGACCTAAAACGAGCACGAAAGCGTGCTGCGGTAACATGCGGACCTGACAAATTTACACGGATGGTTTTTATCTGCGTCTCACCTTGTAAAGAAACTGCAGATTAACATTGTCAGATTGCTTCAGTATGTGGGCACCAAAGGAGTGGTTAACCTTGTGACAGATCTGTCATTGATGCGACTGATTGCTCTAGTAAACTATTGATGAGCGCTCTAACGACATTGTAAGGCAAACTCACCCGTCTCAACTTGTGGCACAAAGTTCCCGGTAGCAAATGCTACTGAGAGAGGACGAGCAGACCTATTTGAGTTGGAAATTCATGTTAGAGATTAAATCGTGACTGCGGTAGCGAGGAATACTCCACTGTGGAGGTGCACGCAGTGGGTGGAAGTAGGGTAATATGCATGACTATATCACGTATGTCATCGCTGGTACCTCCTGTTTCTCCGCAGGGAAAATGTAAATCTGACATAATCAAAGCTGCTGCATCTCAAACGAAACTAATTTCAAGGGCAATGGTTGTGCTATCCGCGTACAAGTACATGCCGCTTCGTCGAAAAGAGTCACACGCCTTGTCATGCTTGCCAGACACATTGTCCTGCTTTGTGTTCACAGGGTCATTAGAATCATTCCCAAAGGGCTTTGACGTGTCTACTACTATTTTACTGGTACAGTCTGCCCACGCTCTATTCCCCTTCCGCAAGAGCAATGTACCAAACCCACTACACAGCCAGGGGCAGGTAACTGTGCGTCTGTCACTGTTCTCCTTTGATAAATAATAGCTTCGTGCACTACTCGTATCGAAATTCTTGGCTTTGTGAAGGTTCGTTGCGAGGATATACGCTCAGATGGTTTACCCCCTTGTTTAGTCCCCCTTGAACTCATTTCTTAGGGCTTCATGAACATATCCACTTGCCTGGTAACCTGCACATTGCACTTGAATTTCAACCAAGCCGTTGTGCAAAGTACAGCCGCAAGTCAGGCTGTGACAAGCACGGCATCTTGAACACTCAACTCATTACAGGCATTGAAAGGCGAGAAGTTGCACAACTTACTACCCAGCTGAACTTGATGGGCTTCACGTCAGTGTTTGTAGTATTCATGTAATACAAGTCGCCTGTACTTTATTCACAGATGTATTTAAAGCAAGCTCTGGAAAGGCAGCCAGTCATTCGTCGCTGACTCAGTAGACATTTCTCAACAGACATTTCTCAATAGACCCTACAATTCAAATCCTCACAATTTTATCGTGTGATGTACTGCAGGCTGGCAAGTTTATCTGTTTGTGTAAAGAAGAGTACAGTTCGTGATTACACTAGGATACCATGTTTGCCCCAGGAGGCACTCAGAGTGGGAGGTGGTGGACTCTAGAGTGTTGAGAATGGGTGCATGAGCATCACTTAAACATAAATGGGTTTGGTGCTTTTCCATCAGCATCTCCAACATATTATACAATGCACTCAGCAATAAATGGAATAAATGTTGTCACAGGCCTCACTAGTGGTCTTTGACAAAACTGCGGGGTCTACTGTTTTGTCTCGATCACACTGAACAAGGTTGACAGTTGGCACCGAGGCATAGTTTCATGCTATGAGATCCAAGAAAGAAGGCTCTGACCTAGGTATAGCATGTACAGTTCCTAGTGGCTGCTAAGTGTTTTAATGTAAGTCAAAAGATAGCACTGCCTGCAAGAGGGGGCTCACAGTGCTTCATCCTATGACCATACTGCTGTCTGGGGTTCTGCTGAAAATTCTGCTAAGTTTCATTGCGGGTTCTGCGTGACATACTTGTTGGCTCATTCCACAGATAAGTAGATCGTACAGTAATTTAACAGATCTACAAAATGTGCAACAAGTAAAAGCAAAGCAACAGAGAAGTAATGTGCTTGTGCATGTTCAACCTTCAAATGCCCACTCTTCTGCTGCCAGAAGGCTCTCACACAAACACACATGGCTCCATGCAGTTCAGTGTAACGAGTGATATGCGCATGATTCAGAGCGTGCCCATAAGGTGTCATAAGCTGAGTCGCTCTATGTTTGGGTGACCTGTGAGAAATATAATGGACTTATTAAGTTGACGCCGGGAGGGAGGGGAGGCGTTGATAGCCGCAGGTGCTGCCCAAAAAATACGAGTGATGGTTTCTTGCACATACTCGGTCCTGTAGTTCAATCTTTGTTTACCTTGTGGACCTTCTTTGACTGTATTGCTTACACACTCCCTTGATTGCTCACAGACAAACAACCCCTTCTTTTTTCAAGGCCCTTGCGAGATAGCCCACGACGCGTGTTCGGATTCTTACGACGCTTCAAATACCGTCAAACACTGTATATCTGCCGATGTATGTATCTCGATGTTCTTCTTACACTACCACGGTGAGGACACCACGATACTTCGCACCAGTATCGCCAGCACGCTCAGAGCAGCAGTACCAAGTGAATCGAAAAGCTGAGTGCAATCGTTAACAACAGAACTCTTGCTTTCTACCAAGCCAGTATTTTTCGAGTCCAAACTACAGTTGAGCTAGCGTCCTTAGGTGCATCCGTTGGAGCATTGGCTGAATATATATATAGAAGACAGTTGGCCGACCTTTCACTTGAGCGTTTCCCGGTAGAATTTCAGGGAAAAACCACTGCTCATGTGTTGCACAGTCAATAGTGTCATGATTCTCCAGAAGCGCCAGCACCAGGTCTGAATCGCGGTCTGAATACATTCTTATCGCCCAAGACGCGTATTCCGACGCCCTCTACATGTGAATGTTGTACATATTCCGAGACACTTTATTTCATAAAATTACGAAGCGTCCTTATTTCAAATCTTGTCGTTTGTACAGATCCTAAGGAACCCAGTTCGCTGCGAGATTTTCCGTTGACTAACAGCATGTGTTAAAACGTGCACGGTTTTGACCAGCCTACAACACCACACGTCGACAAGGATGTCAGAAGCAGAACATAAAGACCTGCTATCTCCTTTCCAGGATCTGGTGAAGACTGCCGCACACTGCCAGTATGCCCAAGAACGTCTGGTCATCTGGATGGACACTCTAAGGTAACTGGGTGATTGGCTATGTCACCTTCCAGAGTGTTCTTCAGTTCGTCATAGGAGTATCTCTGGCGCCACCATGTGTGTTCATCTGGCCACAGGGGCTCATCTGCCCACCATGCCCTGCTCTGACCTTCCAAGCAATAGGAACTTGTGCCACAGCTTCATTCGAAATAAGGGTGCCAGAAGGCTGGACTAGAAACAGTGCTGGAGCCAAAAACCAGCATCTGATCAACATCCAGCCAGGAGAAGCAGGGCATGAGAGTAGGTGTGACATCTTGGTAATAACACTGAATGACATAGTCAATGTTAA
>JAULKQ010007582.1:0-13704 GCA_032356285.1 Smithsoniella earleae | reverse complement strand
GGCATTGGATCGTACTACTGCGTCCTTGAAGACATACGGCGTAAATTCTTCAAGATGCTGTGGTTGGCTCCAGTGCCAATGGCTGAATATCGATGGTGACGTGTTAACAGATGCCCCTGTGTCATGATTCCGACTCGAGGCACCATGTTGCCCCTTTGTGAGGCTAAGTCCACCATTCTGTGGCCACCAGTGCGGACTGTATTGTGTCCTGATGCATGCGTGTAACTACAACTTACTTCTACATAGCGTATGAAATAAGCTTTAGAATTTAGTCTCTTTCGCGACTTGCGGTCGCGTTAGGCTAAGTCCACCGTTCTGTGGCACCTGACATACTGAGGAGTATATTTAATATGCTCCTGGGTTGAGTGGCCACCAGTGGGGATTGTGTTGTGTCCTGATGCATTCATGCGTCCCGGTGGGGGTTGGAATCCATCAAGAGACTCCAGCGCTGCTCAACCAGGAAGAGGTAGACCGTAACTGCAATCATTACACCCTATCCCTTCGCAGATTTACCTGAGGTGTCTGGCATGCAGTGACTGAGTGTGATGACCAGGAGCAGAATCTGTCCAATTGCAAGGCGCAAGTGAGGTAACTTGAACTTCTATAATGTCATAAGGGTGTCTCACAAATGAATGGTGTTAATGCTGAGAGAAGCTGCTGAAGGGGGAGACTGACAGTTCGACACAGAAGCATCAGCATAAACGACAGCGACAACGAGGGGAGTGGGTCACACTGGATAGCACTAGTCTGTCCAAAGACAGTTTGATTGAGCTCTAAGTCGAGTTTCCGGAACCAGCTAGACTCACCCCGCAGCTGGCCAATCTCCATCCCAGTGTGATCCGCCACCGCCAGCATCATGACGTCCGCCGTCACTGTAGGCCGGGGGGGGCTGGGGGGTGGCGTAGGGGGAAACGTGCCGGGCCGAGTACCTGATGCCGGGGGTGCGTACGACGGCGTGGCAGGGGGCTGGGGGAAGAGAGAGCTTGTAGTGGCTACAGGTGACGAGGGCTTCACCACAGAGCTCCCCAGCATCAGCTTGTCTTGTGGAATGTTCAGGAAGTCCGTCTGGCACTCCCCGCATCTCAGAATAGCGGCCCCGGCATTGGGCACTGTTGAGCCACAATGCGGGCAAACTCGAGACTCGTGGGGGAAGGATCGGCCCTGCCGATCCTCCCTCGTCCATGTGAAGGCCTTGCTCTCTGCATAGGTAAGAGGTCCTTGCAGGATGGTCGTTCAACATTCTACAACGCGATGGCCGCCAGGCTCAAAAAGGGTGCCATTTTGCCTGGAGAAGTATAATGCACTAGAATGCGCAAAAAAGTCTGTATTTTTGAAAAAACTGCAGTTCTGACCCAAATTGAACGCAGGTTAGTTTCAAAAGAACTTGTACGACGAAATTACTCTGAGATAGGACAGTTAACTTTTTTTCGCGGTGTCTCGATCGAAGAATTTTTGCCAAATCTGACGGATAGGTTCGACGAATTGGCCTTTGAACGGAAGTCGTCGAGACTTAAGCATTAGTACGGTAACTCCATCCATGACCAAATATACCCCTCTCACGCGCCGTATGGCAGCTCCGACATACACACCTGACTACACAAACACGCACAGCTACGCGCCTTTGGAATGCTCATTTTTAAGCAGGAGCTCGAAATCTGCTCTTCTACTTAAGACTCATATCCGCATTAACACGATATGGCCTGGAACGTGTCCTACCTTCCTTTTTTTGATTTACGACGTTGAGCAATTGCACAGTAAACACTCAGATACCGAGAGCAGATGATAGGAATGTGGTTAGGTACCGAACTTCTCACCTGTGGAGATTTGATTTGAGCTCTCTGTGGTGCCGGTGTTCGACAGCCGGGAAGAGTGGTGCATTGCAGCAGCCTCGTCCATGAAGTCTATCGCACTGTCCGGCAAGCGTCGATCCGTAGAGTACCTAGAAGCAGCCACAACTGCGCATTCGAGAGCGTCCACGGTGTATGTGACGTTATGAAACCGCTCGTACAGCGGCTGCAAGCCCTGCAACACCTGGAGAGCTTCGTGCATCGATGGTTCGGTGACATGTACCAGCTGGAAGCGACGAGCAAGGGCAGGATCCTGATGGAAGTATCTCTCATACTCTTCGTACGTTGTTGCACCTATGCAGTGGAGAGAGCCTTGCGCCAGTGCGGGCTTCAGTATGTTGGCTGCATCCAACGCTCCTTCCACCTGAAACAGTCTGGACAATGTCGGAATTCGGTAGCGTTTGTATCTATTTGGACTTGGTGTTGAGCATCACTGTCGATAGCATCACGCACGATGGAAACAGAAGCATGCTCACACCGCTCCAGCGCCAATCAGTGTATGTATCTCGTCGATGAACAAGATGGTGTCTCCATTGGTTCTCTGAACTTCTGCTACTATACCGTTGAGGCGCTCCTCAAACGACCCACGGTACTGTGTACCGCCAACAATCCCGGCTACATCAAGGCTGACCAATCTCTTGTTCCTCAGCCGTGCTAAGCCCTGAAAACGGATAGTGTCAATTCCAACTGAAACGTTCGCCCAGCGATATGTACGGAGAAATCCGTGGACACCAGCTTGGGTGCTTCGTCCTTGTCGGGAAAAAACGGTTCACTTGCCTGATGATTTACGAGCATGTGTGCCACTCCTGCTGCGATTGCTGTTTTCCCGACACCTGGATCCCCAAGAAGAAGAGGATTATTTTTTGTTCTTCGCAGGAGAATGCGAGCCACCCGACTGAGAAGTGTTTCACGGCCAATTACTGGATCCACGGTTCCCTTCCTTGCATGTTCTGTCAAGTCCCTGCCAAACTGGCGAAGGAAAGAAGTTTTACCTCTCCTGAAAAACTCCGGTCACTTTTGAATATAACGCTCCCAGTTGACATGGGAGAGCATGTTGACGTGCGTACTGGTTTCAAAAAAGATCGTAGCGCCGCGAGAGATCAGGATGAACCTAAGTACTTACAGCATGGCGATATAAACTATTCTATCAAGCAGGAGCAATGCTTTATTTATTGTGGACGACATCTTCTTACTCGCAAGGGTCTCTTGCAATAATCCCAGTGCATTAGTGTTCTCTGCCCGATCCTGAACTTCCCTGTAACGCTCAAATTCCGCAGCCATACAAGAAAGTCTTACTGCGAAGAAGATGAAAATTACATTCACGTGCTCTTTTTAAGCATGGTTGCATTTTATGTCTCGCATCTGTATTTTGCACTTTGACACCCATGAATGAGCAGGTGACTCTTACCATCTGTTACCCGAGGCTCCGTCTCTAGTCTGCTCATGGTATTCCTGGTCAAGCTCTTGGCATGATGTAGTGAATTGCCTTTCTGAAAGGCAGTACGTCAAGCATGTGGCAACCAGACCATTGCCCCGGAGTAGGTGGAACTCGTGGTTAACTTGGGCTCGTGCCCTGTACAGCCCCATTGTGTTCATAAATGCACTCAACCCTCATAGAATGTTTTCCAGACAATTTTATATCCTATTGCGCCACCAGACATCTATCTACGCTACAAAAGAGTGGCTCGAGATATCATGCGTGGGCATATTTTGCCCGTATTCGTTCCAGCATCTTCAAAGTAGCTAAATCTGGCATCTATTCTGGCTGTCATTGAGCATTATTCTACTTGCTAGTCTGTACATGATTGCGAAGGATAATTCACGAGCTACAATTCAGTCATACCGCGTGTACATGTGGCTACAGTCACATACTCCCAGCAGCACATGGCGTTAGCGGAAGAGGCGTCTAGAAAAATCAGGATAGACTTCTTTATGATCATGTGTCTTGTACCAATAGTGAAGCCAGAGAGTGCAAATTTTGGAAAACAACGATAAGTGAACCATACAGGTTCATCAGTATTCGTATTGTCTGATGCTCAGAAGCAACCGTGTACTTTAATCAATGAAAATGCAATTGACTGGTGTTGACAATTACGCGGGTTGATTTGAGTGGGGATGTTCAAACGCATATCCGGTACGGTATCCGGTACGTCAGTCGAGCGAGTCCTGACCCAAATCAATTTCATTCACTCTTATAACTATGAGGGTTAAGGGAGTAATTATCGAACTAATTATAGCCATTACGGGTGTCGAATAGTAAATCAGGTTCACAGCTGGATCGCAATGGAATATTGCTTCAACTACCGTAGTTGATGTGATAATACAATATTAACACAGTAAATACGAAAGTGTCTGAAAAGCATCGGAATACGCGTCGTGAGGGAGTAACCATCCTCAGGCGCCTTCGTGGATTTACCACAGTCGATCAATTGTTGTACAAACTCGACGGAATGACTGTGTGCTGTTTCGTCATGTTTTGTCTTTCAGGTGGAAAAAAGGCTACATGTGTCTTGCTTTTCCTTGTTCAATTGCAGGCGGTCGATGGTACCGTGCTTGATTTTAACTCAGAGATTCTGTTTTCATAGGTAAATGTGCACTTACAGCTGCTTGTCTGTTGTGTATCTAGTGTGTTGTATCCAGTGCTCAGTGTCGAAAGGCCATCGGTCGGGAAAACGTAGTTTTGTACGTGAGTTCCGAGTATTTTCCGAGGGATTTGCATCGTGCTGGTGCTCTTGTTGGCATGTAGGTACTACAACTCGCCCATTGGTGCCATCTGACAACACATGACATGCCGAGGCTATAGTGAGAACTATAGAAGTCGAATTATGATATCGTAATTTGTAAGAGTAGCCTGAGCGGTGCTTTGCACAAGTCTAGTGGGGTGTGTGAAAGATCCAAACAACAAGCGTTGTAGATGGAGCCCCGGGTTGCGTATTACTCACTATCTAGCGAATTTAAAATATCTGCTAGAATATTGAACGCAAGTTTACTCCGCGATTGCCTGACAGAGTGGTTTGCGCTTATTTACCAGCACAAGTAACAACTACATGCACAGCTCGACAAGATTGACAGCGCAAGCAGAGACGATAGAATATTAGTGACGTATTCTAGGTGAGATTGTTGTGCATTCGGGGAGCAGGACGAAACGCACCCGCGATATTACGAGCGCGATATCAGCATGCTGGAAAAAGAAGATTTCCTCACGGACCACGTTTGCACAGAATGAAACACTCATACAGCCTCAAATGTTTTCGTTCGACGAGAAATATATACATATGTATATATATATATATAGTTATAATATATCTGGTGTGATGCAGAGTGAAGTCAGTGAATAAGAGGAGAAGTACTGAACGAAAATTGAACTCCGAAGAACCCAATTTAAGCCACCAGCTCGAGCATAGAGCGTCATTAAGGCTGAAATCTTCTGCATAAGAGAATTAAGTAATAACATGTGTTTCAGTATACTCTGGGATCATTGCGTTTGAGATTGGTACGTTGCAATTCAGCTTGTACGATAGTTGACCGGAGACGGTACAGATGCAATTCAAGAAAGTGCAGGCAATCCAGAGAGAAATTTATAGTTCAGTCGAATCATATACATGTGAGTGCAATCGCATGATGGAGTATGGGCACATTTCAGGAACCCGCGGCCAATTCGCTTTGCCAACGATCCAAAGCAGCGGGGGAAAGTGTACCAACCTCCCCTACTTATGGCAATTGCTTTGCACCCAGATTACGTATACTGTGATTTGCTTGTACTGCTATTCTTGCACAAGCGCAATTTCTTTCTTTCCAGCGACGGGGAAGCGCGCTAAATAAATAGCGCTAATTATCCAGTCTTATCGATGTATGTCTGGATACAGAACGAAGGGCACCTGACCAACTGTATCACTGCACGATGTATGGAACAATGCTGTATTCTTTCATACCGAAATTGGACATGGATGAATGTTAGAGTCCTTGACGAACTCTTTGCCCGAGCAGCACGAACAATCGTTACCTAACGTGCATTATGCTGTATCGACGCTGAGTCCCCGTCCCGAACGAGCCAGCTTCAGCAAACTCTCCTCTCGGAAAACGGGAGTTTTCGACGAGCGAAGTGCGATCCGCCAAACAACCCAAGTGAACAAACAACGGTCAGCTGGTCCCTGTGGTCCATTGTAGTGATTCGGTGAACGAAAGCTAATTTTTGCCATCCTTTCTTGGATCAATGCGTGGATACATTACAGTATGTCGCTATTTAGTCACAGTTACAATAACTGTTAGTCAGAAGACGGAATTTTGCGCTCCTTACAGGAGCCCTGGCCTATCATTAGAACTCACGAACCAAGGAAACGCTGGAAGACGAGATGAGTGCAGCATGCAGTAAATTTTAACCCTTGCTCTGTGACGCAGAATTCGTTTCTCTCCATAGACGTGTTAATGTTTCAACTCATGCGCTCAGTGCCGCGCAATATTCACTGCCCAAAATAGACCCGACCAGGAGGCACAACAGCCATCAGGGACGTGTAGAAGGTCGTATAGTTCCAGCAACGCAGCAGTTCCACCAAGCGTTGGAAGCAGTTCATACCTTTCTTGGTAGAAGCGTTTGCCAGGTAGGGATCACCTGTAAGGAGTAAAGTAGATCACAAAGTTCACGATTCACTTGGGCAGTAATTTAATCTTCGTTCAAGACAAGATCTAGCAACTCATGCACTCAGTGTCACAAAACATTCACTGCAACGCTATTCACTGGCCTTGCTCTATTTATAGCGCTGCCTGTACCCAGAAGGGGCAATTGTAACAAAGAACAAACAAACAAATATTCAACATCCCATATACGCATGTATCAAGATAATACCTCACTATGTGAAAGGGTTACTGTACTAATACCAACATCACCAGCTATGCAAATCCAGAGTTGCTGGTAATAGTGCAAACAGAGAACTGGCAATAGCACTTGCAAGGGGTAACCAGGCAATCTTTTGTGGACTCCCTCTCTTTATTTGCCCAAGGACCTTGGGATCCACTCCTCAAGCAGGAGCCCGAATCCTATACCTGAGAGATGAACTACGAGGGTACACTTCTGTACATGCCTCAACACACGTATTACTCAAGCACTTTGAAATGAGTACTTAAAAATCTCATTCCCTCCTGGTTAGGTCTCTGCCTACTTTACAATTGCAGTTAAAGTCAATGCTAGCATCATACCAGAGCACAAGCAGTTGATTCAACTGTACATTTCTACTTCTGGCATTCTATTTCCAACAATACCAACATAGCCGTGAAACATGTACCTATTGCCCTTAATAAGAGATACGCGTGTATTTTGCAAGTTCCCGAATAAACTCGTCAGGTGCCCCTAGACTTTCATATGTCTCAACACTAAATGGAGCAAATCTGTACCCCTCATCCCCTCTTCTTGCATGCTTCCTTCACTTTTCTGCATCCTTCCTCTCAGCTGGTGCGCCTGCTTTCTTGCTTGCTGCGATTCACCTGCCTCCTTTACAAATGCAATTAGAGCAAGTGCCGGCATCATACCAGAGTACAGGCAGTTGACTCAACTGTACATGTCGACATTTTAATCACAAGAGGGGACATGTGCTCCTTGTTGGAAGCCACGCCCTATACTTCTCGCTAGTGATCCGACATATCGTTGAAACAAGTATCTATTGCCCTTGATGAGAGAGACACTAATCTCTTGATACATGAACCTCACAAACACTGCTTTTGACATGTTCCCACTAGCGCACGCACATTCTGCAAGTTCCCTAATAAACCTATCAGCTGGTGCCCCTAACCTCCCATACGCCTCCTTGTGGATGTAACAACAGTGCTGTGTGCATCCTCGTGGCTTATGGATCCCTTCTGAGCGAAACAACTACAACCAGATGCAGCTAACGTCTACAGCCAGATGAAAATTCTACTTGCTTATATCTGCTTGCACGCACGCTGGTCGCACCTTCATGATTTTTTGCTGCAAAGGCGCTGGATGCTGGCGAAAATCCAGTGATTTGAGTGCAAGAATACTTTGTAAGTTGCGACCATTCGTTTACGACAAGTCTGTGTGACATTGATCTCTATCGATGTTTGCATATATTGATACGGGCGCGAGCCTCGAGCACTCAGTCATTGCGTTGACGGGCGAGTGCCAGCCCTGGGGAATGCACAATTCGCATGTACATCCGACAGGGGATATCCTCGGCTTGAAGAATCCCACTTTTAGACGCGGCCCCCCTCTCTGTGGAAAGCTACGGACAATCCAGCAAGCCCGTTGTGTCCTTCATCAGAGATGCACCGTTCCGGCCAGTGCTTTGCACAAACTCGCTATGACACTAACCCGCGGTAGCCAGCAGTCTGTACTTCGTTTCTTGCTCTAGCGTCATATTCATTCGAGCACGTCTCAGCTCCCACAGCTACCCTGGCCACACATTTCGCTCAGCAGTGCTCAAAGTGTTTTGCAGACCCAGCAAAAGCTTCATGCAACTCTTGAAGGAAGCAGCTATGGCCGGTGGCTTTACAGGCCACGATATTACAGGCCTTCCTTGACGACACACTTCAAAGAATAGCTGTAACCCGCTGTAAGTGGAAATCAATAATTGTTGCGGCAGCTGGATCATCAACCTCCAATTCCGGATGAAACTTGTGGCAAGGACGAGAAGACTCCACGCCATAGTTCTAGCAGCAATCCCATGTCGTTGGGGTGAATCCCGCGTTTCCTCTCAAAATTTACTCTACGTGAGATGTTTGGTCTACTTACTGTGTGTCAGTCTTACGCAATGATCATGTAGTCCATGGTTTCCACATGTTGTAGACCTGCTCTTTGTCCTTGCTCCTAATTCCTTATTGTTACCTTTCCTTCGCATGTCGCTGTAATGATGATTTGAGCACGTAGAGAACTAACCTAACCGGTAATGTAAAGTTGTTTTGTAATCGATCTGCAGGCATTCTGGTCTCCAAACATGCAGTGTGTCGTGACGGCGTTCTCTCGGAGCAGCTTGACTGTCAAGAAAGCTTCCAGATGTATCCAGTGTTTGACTGTACTTGTAGTCTAGAAGTGTTGTACTACTGCTTTGTACTGAGTTGTCAAATACATTGTAAGTTGGGATGCGTCATCGGCTACAAACACCGCTGGGTGTTGAATAATAAACCATGACACCGCGAATCACTATATGTGCGACATAATTCAGGTCAACAATCAATTAAATCCAGTACGGATTTGGCGCTTTCGATTCCTAACACCGGGACTGCGTAGGTTTCACAGTCGTCAGATTTGTTGGTTTCTGGCATGATGGAACAGCTCTACTTTCCATATTCAACCACAGCCTATGCTCTCTACAAGATGATTTTGCCGTTCTGTGAGAGATGCTTCCCGCTTGCTGACTACGGGGATGAGCTCAGACCAGCTTGACTTGCCTCGCTTGCGATGTCCGTCGTGACAAGGACCTGATGAAACTGTGACATGGGTTACGAACGTCAATTTCAACTGTTCGGAGTTCAGTAATGGCACTGGGCTGCATGTTCTTGCTGAGTATGATAAATTATATTGCATCTTCACATGTCCGGCATCAGAAGGCCACAAGCATCTGCAACAGACAACGCTGAAAAAACAATATTAGGGGCATTGTTCACATGATTTACGTGAATACGAATGTCTGACCGCAGTCGAGCCTTGCTGTAAGGCTGTGCTCGTGATCTGCTGGAAGATGAAACTACATCGTATCGTTTGACAGTGTCTGTATACGCTTGGAACTTCGTTGTAGCATTCGTAAGAACACAGAAAGGTTGACATGTTATGGAAATATTCGCACATGATGCAGGACATCAGACATGGGAACTCCCTGATAAATCATAACTGTAACATGAACACAATCGTTAACCAAAATCAAACGTCTCACACCTTCACTACCATAGAAAGACAAGGAAAAGCCCCAAATAGGGGAGACACGAGGGATGCATATGAGAAGCTGGCAACCCATTCTTATTATCAATGACTGTTGGATGAAGCTCGAGGTGTGCCGGGCTTCTGTACATTTCTACCATCCATTATCAGGAGACTAGGAAACGAATGCCAACTGTTGACATACTTGGCTAAAACTAATGCACAATAAATTTATTCTAGGCTGCAAGCAGTCTTCCAGGCTACCAGCAGCTCATTGAGACGCCATCATAACTTGATTTCAGGGACTGAGTTTGGGATACTTGGGAAAGCGGGTATCTAGGCGGATGTCTTGCTTTTCGACCAGGCCCCCAGAAGCTAAAGCACTTCGTAGTCGGCATTGCTGGATGATTGCGAACTCTCTCTCGCGCAGTGTAGAGACTGGAGCGGTCTGTGTAAGCCAGTGGATACCTAAAATCAGAGCCGGGAGAAGCATATACTTCAGTACCACCGCGATTGATCTTCTTGACATTTAGGTCTAAGTTGATTTCGCCGCTATTATTGTGACGCTGTCTGCATTCCGAAGTTGCGCCAATGATACCGGCACAATCTGGATGTATTCGTGTATACACTGGCCCCCCAAGCTGCTCCCGCCCAAGCATTGAACTACGTAATGATTCGGTTTCGCTTCTCGTCTTCCGAGCCGAGCGATGCGGTCTGAACTCGCTCTCGAATGTTCTTCCGCTGGCTGAGTTGTGATGATTGCAGTGAGATGCAGTTGTCGCTGACGCCGAGAGGCTATGAACGTTGCATGATTCGATCTCCGTATCTCTGGATGGAGTTCGTGGTCCAATGCGCTGGATTTCACCTGAGTCTGTCTTGTTACGCCTATGTATTCGATCTTCACGTTTCTCCGTTGAAGCTTGGATGAAGTCCCAGGAGGGAGTTAAATTGCTTGTCTGAGGAGTACCTTTTCCACCTGGCATCATGCGCACTTTCGCTGATGCATCGTTCTCATTATAGCATGGGTTTGAATGTCCGAAGGGGGCGTCCAACTGCTCGAATTGCATGGATGCTTGCACGCCGTTGTAGTCCAGCGCGTCTGCAATGCGAGATAAAAGAAGTCAAATAATCGGTATGGGTTTCATGTCGACACCTCCAATAACATGTCAAGTGCCGTGAGTGGACAACAGTTCTACTAATTCATACACACTGAAAATATTGAATAGTCAGAATGACACAGGTACCATAACCTTCGATTCTAAACAGTTCTCAATTTAAAACAGCGCATGGCGTGATGATGTGTCAAGCAAAGAGCAAGTGTACACTGTGACCTGGACGGAAGAGCGATGCTGCGTGCACAGAGGGTAGTGCAGATTCCAGGATTTCCAGCGTACCCTGAAGTATTTGCGACTCATGAAATTTCTGCATGAGAACGTTCATTCCTAGCTCTCTTGACACTTCGTTGTGATGCACGAGACTGCCCCGCCAGCTTGGATCAAGCGATGGTGTACCCACAAAGGATGATGCGGGGATGTCGAGGTCTGACTCTATCGCCTCTATGCATTGTTGAAGGAGCTGGACCTTCCTCTCTAATGCTACCTTGGCTTTCGGTGCTGGGAATCCACCAGGATACTCTACAAACGCACTGTGGTGCACAAAAAGTGGGCGATTTTTGCAATCATTCGAACCAGACACCATTTCTTGGTCAAGTCTAGGAGAAACTCTAGAACGCTTCGGAATCGATAGGATGTTCGGGGCGGAGACTGGCCTAACTCGACCACTTGAATACGACTGTGTGAAATGATTGGAGCTACTACCCGCAGAGTGGCGCTTAGCGTGGGAGCATAGAGCCTCACTATCGTCGTTTTGGTCAAGTGCGACACCGTTACCGGTTGTCACTGGAGAAGGAACTGGCTTCGGTATCCGGGTTTTGATGGGCTTCAGGAGCCCCTGAGCGTGGACGAAAGCACTCTCATTTCCCTCCTCGCTTTCGTTTACCATGTCATAAGCTTCATTGTCCATTAGGCTCCTGGGCTCCCACCGTGAAAGACATTTCTGAGCTTCTTCAAGCACGGCGTTTGGTGAGGCTAAAGATTCGGCCTCGCTCAACTCCTCCAACAGAGAATTTATAACTGTCATGCGTGAATAGCCGCTGGTTGTACCACTCTTCCCGCTACAAAGTTCGCTTGGAGGCTCTGGCTCATAACCAGTAGCATGCCGTTCGACTTCAGATTCTCGGATAATTTCCTCTTCAGATTCCATCCTCTAAACTATATTTTTGTACCTGAACGAAACACTCGTAGCAAAAAAGAATGCGGTTAACTCAGATATGTTCGAAGACGGACATGCAGCTCTTCAAGACCCTGTTCATGTGGAACTCTTTGGAGGGATTGTATTAGCTCACAGCGTGCAAGCGGGCAAAATTATGGAAAAAGAAAACACAACGTACGTACCAGAAATCAAGCGAAAAAAGTCGTGGCAAGGCCGCTGCTGTGGCGGTTCAAGGATTATGACGAGTTTGAACACAGGGAGGCTTCTTGCGTGATACAGCAGTCTCCCAAGCGCCAGTAACACACGTGCCTACCAGAGGTGGATTGAAGCTCAGATTGAATGAATTTACTGCAGACAAGGCCTGGAATCCACGTGAGTTGAAAACCCTTAGTAGAAGCACAAGCTTTGTCCGTGAACTTACCTATGATACATCATGCTTACGCGCAAAAGCAGAGCCTTGAAACAACTCAGTTGGCGTCGCAACAACTAGAATCGCTGTTGCCTTCACAGCCAGCGCGTGCTCGGCATCTGATTTCTCGCTTGACATCGCTTTGAAGACGTTTGAATTGACAGCAGCGTGTCGTGGTGTAGGGCGGCACCTCAGTCATACCATGCGCCGCAACTTACGATTGCCTTTCATGCAGACACAGTTCTCCCGAGCGTACATTTTCACTGACGCAACAGTGAGCAGTAGAATGTTTTTAACTTCGAATCGTGAGCTATCCACTGGATGTTATGGTCACATTACGTGCAAGATCTCGGATCCAAGTTGTTGTCAAAGCGACGTTGTTACAAGGCCCAAACATGCATGCTTGCATATTCTTCCAGTGAATTGCTTTATCTCCCCCGTCAAGCGAATTGATTTGTTGTGTAAACGCGTTCAATTTTAGTTCCGGTGCCTCTATACCGCTGCTCACAGCCAAACACTGCCAGGACACTTGTGAATTAACGGCTTCAACATGCGCATGCAAATAATCCTTGCTTGCCTTCGGCATGGTACGTCATCACGACGCATGAGTTGTAACCAGCGTGCAGCAGTGCACGTTGTACATGATCGTGCCGTGGACTCAGTGAAATTCTCTGCGGTCCAGCCAGGCTGACCCCTTCTATGACTGAGCCTGTAGAATCCTGAATTCCCTCACTTCTACCCATTTGTTTCACTGACCCAGATTTATGTGCTCAGTCTGATGGATTAATGTATGGCATGACATTGTTACCCAGATTCACGTGCTCGGACGGATGGTTGATTCCTTGGTCCATGCTTCGCCAACTTGGCTGACTTTGATTCATCCTGGCTGTTTATGCGTTCAGAGTGCTTGTGATCTACGAGACGTGATCTTACCAACGAGTTCACATCATCGCGGCAACACAGTCAACACCCGATTTGTCGAAGCTCCAAGGGCACCCATCAATAGGTTAGAGTCTCTAGGAATTTATACTAATTGTACCGACTTGACGAAGTTCTGTACGGCAACTTGTGAAATTGAAACCACTGAAAAGTTCAAGTTCTTGAGAAGTTCAAGTAATCTGGCTTCGACAAATCGAGCGATGACTGTATTCGTATGGCAGGGATTGGGCCCGAATTCTGCTCCAAGCTGGTGCAGGTATCCTAATCGACTACCTGCGGACGAGCTCTGTTCATACTGTGTTATACTAGCTCGTTCGTTGGCATCGGATCTTGCTCGGGGAAACCGACAGATATATACATGCTAGCAGTGCTGT
>JAULKQ010007571.1:0-13712 GCA_032356285.1 Smithsoniella earleae | reverse complement strand
TATATGTATTCAGAAGCTACTCACAGGTCTTAACACAGTCTCTGTCAATCTTCGTCGTACGCACAAGGAGGCCGGCTCCCACCCCATCCACCCCTGCTGACTGCTCATGTAGATCCTTAGATCTGTTTCCGGTTTCCCATAGCACTAAATAGGTGCTGATGTATGTCATTGAAGCCATAATGATTTGCAAGGTTATGTAACCAGGGTGAAGGGCAGCGAACATCAGCACTTGAATAGCTCGAACACCGATTTCCTGTGCCAGTCTAGAAAGTAAACTCTCGGTCTGAGTTACTTAACAAGGTGTCCGTTTTAATTTTGAAGACAATCCTCATTGCCTTTATCGTTGAACACATGCAATGATATGAGCCTCAGCCATTGCTGTCTGTGTCTTCTGAGAGCATCTCACTGGTTGCAAGGTGAAGTGGTTGCATGTGTCTTCAAACCATAGTGTGTGCAGGTGTTTACTAAGATGGCGAATTGGACAGCAGAGCATAAGATGACTGGAGTAGGCAACGCTTTAAAGCGGCACTACCGGAAGCTGTTGTGGGAGTACGAGCGAGCAAACCAGCGCGATATTGCGGGAGACAAGTGTCACTTGTGTCACAGTGGTGCTGAGGTGTGTGAACACGCCCAAGCTGTGCATCCCTGTGCCAAAATATTTGGGTGCTGTAATGGCTTTTAGAGCAAAAAGGCTAGTAGTTGAGACCATCTCAAGTGTTCGTGGTGGCCCAGAGGTAGCATATCTGCTAGACCCTGGTGGTTGGCCCTGGGTTAAAGATTCTTACGCGGCTGTTTAGAGTTGAATTTGTGAGCTCACAAAGCTTGTATTGGTGTTGGCAAACAAACTGGTAGCGTGGGGCTAAGTACGGGCGTGGTCGCAGTGCACAGGGTGGTTAATTTAGGTGGTTAGATGTGTCGCTGGCTGCGTGCAGGGCGGCACAGATTGGGTGGCATGTGGGTCGTGTGATCGTTGGCAACACATAAACTGCGACCCTCGAATTCAAGCGGGCAGTGTGTCCAGCCTAGACATGTCCAAATCCTTTACTTGTGTTGACTGCACGAAGGTGAAGTCCGAGAGCCAAGGTGTGACAGCTGCGCATCCGGGGGGGGCGCCGGGGGGCGCCATGCCGCAGATGACCGGCACCATAAACGCGTCCCAGGGTTTCATGGTGGGCGGGGCGCCGGGGCTGATGCCGGGGGCTGGGGGCCAGTCCCCCTACGGCCAGCCGGGGGCCCTCGCGGGGGGCGGCGAGCTTGCAGCCCGGCCTACCCACTTACCCCCGTCCGCTGGAGTGACCGCCGCGGCCCCCCTCCCACAACAGGCTTCCCTACAGACAGTCTCTATGCAGCAGTTCGCTGGCCACAACCCAGCAGCCATGCCCCCACAACACTTCCAACATGCTCCACAAGTCCAGCACGGGCAACACATGCAACAGCATGCCCCCCACAGTCTCTTCCAACAGCCGCAAGCGACTGGGCAAGTTGTTCACCCGTCACAGCAGATGCTTCAGCCGCAGAATCATTTCCAACCGCCTCCGCATCAATGATTTGTGCTGGGTAGTGCCTGTTAGAGGCCACCATGTATTGCGGCTGCTTTTCTGCATCCATTAGATTGCCTTACGCTCACCAGGTTGCATATGCTTACTCTTTCCACGAAGTTGAACAGCCGGGGCTGGTGTGTGCTGCGAGACTGAGATCCTGTGAGCGGTATTACTAGAGTAGCTAGCGTTGCTTTTTTTGCTGTGTCCTTAGTGCTCTCTCGGGATTTTCTGTCCATCAACACCACTCTGGCAATGAAGTTTTTGAGCTCGGATAGACACCTCTTGAGCTGGGGAGTACGCAGACTGTGATTGAGAAACTGGAGTCCTGGCTGATAGGAAATGGGATTTGCTCCAAGGGTGTGGAATGTTTGATTTTGGGGCTTGAATTCGTGCTGAGCAGCTCTTGAGTTTTGTTTTGTGGTCAGGAACTGAGTAGCTGAGTGGTGGCAACAGTGGTTGGGTGCTGGAGCTCCCTCAGCAGCTGGAGAGGTGGTGTTGAGAACGAAGTTTCATGTGGCTGTTGCTGTATCCCGTGTATGAGTGAGTATACGAAGGTGTTTTTTTTATGTGTTGGTTAGATAGGGGGTTATCACGTATACTGAATGGATGGCTTTGTGTTTTCTGTGCCTGTAGCATGGATGTTTGCAGTGCTCGCGTTTTGTAGGGGCACTAGGCTGGGATCAAGAAACTTTCTTGAAGTGATGTACCTGTTCGTCTGTTGGACGTACACAAACAATGGACGCCCCCTGATTTGAGATTTATTCCAACGCACGTTGTACTGCAGGTGCGATGTAGATAGTTGGAGAGGCAGTTTTCCTCTTTACAGTCATACGTGTTAATCTTTTTTCACTGTAAGTCATGTCGGCGTATTTCCAGTTTGAAACTGAATATGACACCCAACTGTTGCCGGCTGGATAACTGTACTATGGCTGCTAGAGGTTTACCCGCGCCGACTTTGACAAGCCAGTTACTAGGGAGTTCGAACTACTGTCGAGTGATGGAAACAATTTACATCAGTTATGCCTTAGCGCAACGAGTCCGGTTGCCGCTTCTTGTGCTAAAACATACTAGCCTATTGAACTGATAGCTGCTGTCGAAATTTTTTTTGGCTTGCGTACAGCACGAAAGTTTTAGTTATTTCCTTCTCTGCGGTAACAGCAGGGAGTCGTACACTGAAGTTAATCGAAGCCAAACGGAGTGGCATAGTATACCGATTATGATCAACAAACGTAGTTACAGTCAATTTTGTAAGAAAGCTACGATCTCAGTTGAAAAATCTTCGTTTCTTGCGGGAAGAAGCCTCAAACCATGCACATTCATGCATCAGAGGCCGCAATCATGGGTCCTATGGCGAAACGATCGGATCCGGAGCATTCCAACAACATTAACTTTCATAAAGAATTCCATATCACTTATTTCATTCTAGTTACACGAGTGATCAAGGGATTTTCCACCTGTGAACTGCGTATCAAATGGTAAACGCACGTTAATGTGTCGCTATGACACCTGAATCTGCAAAAGTGGTCGATGATCTGAAACATCTTGCACACTTATCTGGTCTGCACATTCAAGAGGAGGTACTGCAGGAACTGATACATCTCTGCCTCCTGGGAGCGCGTGCTGAGCCGATTGTTCGATGTATAGAGTCCATGATTAGATCTCCGGGGAGGTAAACGAAGTAGACTCGTGCAAACATGGCAGTTTCAGCGATCTGCATCCTTGACAGCACTGGAAGCCCGATATGTGCACGAGACTACAGAGGCGATGTCCCGTTGACAGTTCTTGACAAGTTTTATCCTCTGCTCTGCGACCTTGAGGAGACAAGCAAAGCAACTCCAATACTGCAGCATGATGGTATAACTTTTGTTTGGATGAGGCATGCTGACATCTTTATGGTGGCTTTGTGCCAAACAAACGCTAATGCAGCAAGCACCATCTCCTTCCTGCACAAATTACTTGAAGTCTTCAAGTACTATTTCAAGGTAGTCATGGAAGAATCTGTTCGAGATAATTTTGTAACCGTCTACGAATTACTGGACGAGGTTATGGACTTTGGGTATCCACAGTTTACCGAAGCTCCTATTCTGAGAGAGTACATCAAAACCGAAGCCCATAAACTCGAAGATCTGGTCGGAAAGATATTTGGAGGAGCTGATTCTAAGAACGCGCGTGAGTTACCGCCTCAAGTGACAGGGGTAGGTGCAACATGGCGCAAAGAAGGCATCTTCTACCAGCGAAACGAGGTGCGACACGGCAACTTTGATCGCAAGTCATCTAAGGCCTTTTATTTGACAAAGATAACTGAATGCAGGTATTCCTCGATTGCATAGAGCAGTTTAACCTGATGGTCAACTCCAAGGGCGTCATTGTTCACTCGGAATTGAAGGGGACTTTACAGATGAAAGCTTTTTTATCCGGGATGCCGGAGTGCAAGCTAGGATTGAACGATAAGACGATGTTTGCTAGACAGGTTCGATGCTGCACGGAGTTTCCCATGTATTTCCCCGCACCGAGGTACTCGGTTCCAATCACTCGTGCTGTTCAGGGACGAGGAGGTCGGGCAGTTGATCTAGAAGACGTAAAGTTTCATCAATGTGTACGCCTAACGCAGTTTGATGAGAACCGACAGATCGTCTTCACACCACCGGACGGCGAGTTCCAGTTGATGTCTTACAGGATGTCACAGCTCGAGCTCAATCCACCTTTCTGGGTGGATTGTCAGCAAGCACATCACGGCTCCTCGCGTATAGAATATCTTGTCAAAATTCGCAGTCAGTTCAAGCAAAAGGTTCAGGCACAGAGTGTCGAAGTTTCTATTCCGTGCCCTCCTGATTGCCGGAATCCTGTAACGAAACAAAGCGCGGTGCGTTCCACATCTCCTGTCTTGATTTGCAACTGTTCACAGACGCTACAGCATACTTCATCTTGTTGCTTCGATTCCTCACCATCGACACCACCACGTGACCATGGAAACGTGTCGAGCTAAGCAGCGTAGCACCCATTCCTGCTCCTGTTGCAAGTTCTTAGCCACAACCCTTCACTGGAGAGCGGCGTTAGCATACGGACTCTGCGTCTGACCAGCCTCCAGAATCAACAGCTAGTGATATTGTTCATTGTTATTCTCAGCACTACTCAGCATCAACAGATAATTGCAATGTCTACAAATATCTGAGAAAAAGTAACCTAAATTTGATCCATCTCATTTTCTCTCTGCTCTTGTTCAGTCCAATGTGTGAAGTCATGCACATACAATACAATACATTATGAATTCCTGAGCTCCACTTGGCTCAATGACACATATAGTCAATCTTAGGGGGTTTAAAACAGCAACTGGAGCTGTGTTTAGTTGTGAGGGTCAGAATTAGAGCAAGCAAAATTAACGTGCATGCATTGAAGCTTTTTTGTGATCCTCTGCACCTTAAAGTTGTAGTCTGCAGAATTCACTTTGTTTGCACATGTTACGTCCTGCATTATCACAGTCACAATACCATTATCAAGTGCTACACTTCAACATGTAGATAACAAATACGGATATGTGCTGAAATATTGAGGGCAGATCTTCAGGTTGTGCATGAGTGGTCACCAGGGGGCCTAGCCGCCATAATGATGCTAGGCCTGGCTGTGGGTCGGAGTGAGATGACTCCCTTGTGAGTCCCTCAGACTCCTAAGGGAGTGCCACAGGCATAGACTCCGAAGTCCTCTGCTATCTTGGTTTACCCTGGTTAACTTTCACATCAGTGTGACGTACAGCAATAGTGATGTCGTCATCCACAATCCTGTGCTTTTTTGCGGAGTCTTTGAACCTTCTTGCTCTTACAGCACATGTGTATATTCTTAAAATATCGATTCAAGTTTGCTTAGGGTATCTCGTGTAGTGAATGGATACAATAGTTATCTGGCTTTCGCAAACCCGCTTGACTGTGATGGACAAGTGCTATTGGTTTGCCTGGCAATGGCACCAGTGAGATTGTATTGCAACAAATCTACAGAACAACAGCAAATACTGTCCAGCACATGTTTGGTACATCGTAAAAGGGTACTTTGTGGTTTGTTACTACACCAGGAATCAATAAATGTTCACAGCAACACCTGATAAGCTTCCTGAATTCATTGTATTAATCTGCCTGGTCCTGCAATGATTACGAATGAAGCATTTCATGATGATTCACTTGCACCAAACTATTTATTTCGACTTTGATAAGTCATACTGAACACTGTTGAAAAATATTCTCGCAGTGGGCATTTGGTGTGCCATGGATCATGACTCCTTCACTTATCTCAAGGTATTGCAGCATTCCAGAATAGCTTAGCCTAATGTCCTGGAGGCCTGTATTGAAAGTTGAATATTGTTGGGGGCTAATTGTCAGTAAATCGGGATCATGTCAGTGCGAATGAGGCTTAGTTGCAACAGAAGAGCGATGAAGGCAGTCTTGTGCAGGGCACGTGTGCATATGATGCGTCAGAAGATTGTTTGCGGTGGAGCATCAAGAGTTTCCCCAGCGACAAAGAGTTTTTCCTGAGGGCAAATCTGCACCTGCCATCTGTCAAGTCTGAAGAAACAGTCAAGGGCCGAGGCCCGCCGATCAACGTGAAGTTCGAGATCCCCTATAACGTGCCTTCAGGGCTTCAAGTTCGATACTTTAAGGTGTTCGAACGGTCGAATTATGCGGCGCTTCCCTGGGTGAGGTACATCACCAGATCTGGAAACTACGAGTTCCGGATGCCCTGAAGTAGCTTGGGTTCCACAGCTTGCTGATTCTTTCTTCTCTGGTCTCTAAACGACACGGATATTGTGATATCAAGGACTCTGGGATTGTGTGATTTTCGTCGGTTGACTTTGTAACACTTTCTCCGGACAGGCAGTGCGTTCGAGTTTAAGTCCCCTTAATCAGGGATTATCTCAGGGAGGTTTATTTCAATCGACCCTCAAACGACTCGTACTGTGTAATACTCGTTTTCAATGTTCTGCGTGTTTTAAGTATCTGTACATAGGTGACGGTGCTGTAGACCTGTTGGGACAATGCGTTTGCTAAATCGATCATTTGCTAGTTCTTTTCAGTGCTGACTCAACTTTGGCTGCCGACTGCGCTTGCGAGTTTCAGAATTGAAAGGCTGATAGAAGTTATGAAGTCGTATAGGCCATGATATGTTCAATTCGCAGAGCAGCAAGTAGTTGCTTGGCAGATTAGCTGCGCCCTGACAGCCCTCGTCTGCCGCCTGGGCGCGATGGGAGTTTTGTCCACAAAGGTACTTTCCTTTTGATGGTGCTGATCGAGATGGGCTTGAGTTTGTGAAAAGAGAATGTATTCAATGTTAGGTGATCTGCCCTGCTGTACCGGTATATCCAAGCAGTGTAAGATGCAGTAGCGGGATGAATACAACCAGAGCAGTGAATTCGGCTAGTTCTATTCTAGTGAAACGTCTGTTATGTCCTTGGTTTACCCAGCAATTCTTTTCAGTCAAAATGTTCCCGCCCCGACATGGATGTATCAGGTACCTCAGGAACAAGTGAATACAGAACAGAGGGGTATATCTATACACGCAACAAGCCCGCGGAAACAACGTGAGCATGAATTTTACCGTTATGGTGAAGCCATTTGATGACTTGGTTTCTTTGTCCCTCGCTTGATGCGGCGTATCATTAATGTCAGTCCGGGTTTTCCACACGATCGACATATTTTCAAGCGACTTTCAATAGTAGATTCATATTGGCAAGTAAAACAATACTAACACCCTTTCTAGGTAATGTTGGGGATATGGAAACCATAGAAAACTGACCATCGATGGATACTGAGCGAGGTGTTGAGCACTGTAATCCCGGGCACAGATATGTAGCATTATAATTCAGTGCACCTTGAAGATGCTGGTTCTGAAAATTGTACAATTCAGTTGTGAATGTGCAGCGCCACTGGTGAAGCGTGACTGTAGGAACACAGTCGCGCTTGTTCCATACGGAACCCACACGCCCAGATTGCAAGTGCAGTGAATACCTGAACTTCTTAGAATGTCAACAACATTAAATGTGCTGGGTGCTGGCGTTCACGGATGATAATAAAGTGAATTCTGGAAATCCACTTAACAGAACTGATATTCATCGCGATGCCTCATCCATCACCAGCTATTCATATTCCCGTTCCAGTTGATGTGAGAGCAAACCATCCATGGTTCTGTAGTGAACCACGATGAACTGGTGAACAATCACTCGAAAGAATCAGCAGGAGAAAAAATCATGACCTGCAACAGTCAAGCATCCTCAAAACCTAGATCTATCACTCAGGTTATCATTGACCAACGATTTATTCACTTTGAGCCTTACCTTAGCAATGCAGTGTAAATCACTTGAAACACTGAACTGCTGTGACCCGAGCACACACCATCTATACTCCTGGCACTACCAAGCTCTGGCAGGTCTGCTTCAATTCAATTCTAACACATAATCATGAGTGAACCTTTCCGGAAGAGGTCCTCAGATGGATTTCAACTATTTTAAGTATCCACATATGCGTAATGCAATCCCTACAGTCGAAACCTATGCTTCCCTAGTGACATGTGAACAACCCATGTAACACCTTCCGCATGCACCAATTGTAAGTACCTAGTCCTTATGCAAACAATTCAGTAGCGGGTGACAATGCCAAATCTCTCGTATATCCAACAGGTTCTCACACCTCTTTGCTTGGAAGTCCAGTACTAAAGGCTCTATTCAATATATTTCCGTAGTGCAAGCTAATTGTTACTCCCCGGGGCTATATATTAATCAAAACGAGCATGATGTCCTAATCATGTAGGCAGAAGTCCAAGGACTATGGAATTGGTGACTAGCAAGCTTCGTACGCAAGATGACAGGTTTTGCCAGAGTTTTATGACAGAGCTTTGTTCCTAGATGTGGCGAATTTTGTGTGATTCCAGCAGATATATTTGATATATATTCAATTACTTCATGATCAAATAAGTAATACAGGTTCATCACAGTGAATTCAAGACAGTGAAGCAATAAAGAATGGAACTATAGTGTATCCCAATGACCCCCAGTCTGAGCACCAACTGTTTCGCCAAGACCTGGCCTGTTTTCAGGTCCTAGGGAATCATTCATGCAGACACTGAAGATCTGCCCTCAAGAATAAGCACTTGGGTCTCACCATGGGGAAATCACTTGAAGCATTTGGGACATTTATGGCCCAATCTTGTTGCCAATTATTAACGGGTTGGAACACAGTGGCTCTCATCAACCAGCCTGAATTCCCAGACACTGCTGAATTCAACTTGGTGCTGCTTGTCACTGATGAAGGTACTATGCAGGTTTTAGTCTCATCTCCCAGCTGAAGAGATTACTACACCAGATGCACAGAACTTGGACAGCACTAAAGGACCCAGATACTGGTAGAATTGCAGCAGAAGGAGCTCGTGATCCTGACACATGATAACAGACGGCTTTGTGCTGGAGAGTCATTTTTACCAATTGTAAACCTTCAGCACAATAATGAAACACTGCAAGCCGCAATGCTGAATAGTAACACTGTGATGGCCTATAGTATACTGGAAAAACTCCACCCGAGATAAAACAAACTGGCAAGTACGCAGCAGTGGTAAGTGAGTAACTGCCCTCTCAGTCTCAAGTTTACTGAATCAGTCAGAAGCACCCTTGTACCAGCTGATGGTGTCCTCACTCTCCCACAGCTAGTCATTATAATGTCTCTGACCTTCTTGGTGACTTTATGCCGACAAAGAAAGGCTCAGAGTAACAGGTTTGATGGCTGTAAACTTTCAACATTAATTCAATGCAGATGGATATCCAAACTTACAAGAAGAACTTGAAGATCAAAAGCGCACACATCTTGGAGGTTGCTGCGCATCAACGCGCTATGCTCTGCAGCTGCAGCGGATTTGATCCCCACCATTGTTATCTTTTACCGCCCTGACAGGTCCCCAAGGAACAGGTGCTGTAAGGCTTGTTGAGGCATGGTGATGGAGCCAATAGGTAGATCTTGCAACATGGATGGACGAACAAACAGGTTTGGCAGCAGAGCAACGTGATTAGAAGCATGACGTGTAAGATTGGGAAGGTGTTTATACTGTTGTGCTGCTTGGTATTGACTCGTATGGAAGATCGAGAGCTGGCAGAGAAGCTGATTCACGGGCAAGAAGATTGCGCATGTGAAAGTTGGAGTGTTGATGAGGCAGAGGTCTGTGTGCTTCAAGTTCAGTTAGATTGTTTGACTTGAGGAGGCTCATTTTGGTGCGGTTCTTCTATTCTTCTGTAGCTGGAATGATTGCATTTCATCTCCTGATTAGACTTGCTTCAATCTTGAGTCGAGTCAACTTTGTGTTTGTTGGTATGATGCCCAACTTCACGTTAAGATTGTCTGCAAGAAATGGTTCCATGGTATGTGCATGAACATCAGCACATGGGGTGTGAGGTCATCATACATTGGTCTGTTATTCTTACGTGGTGATAGTCAAAGCAGGTTTTGGTTAATATGTACAGACACTATTGCTCAAGTTGCCCACAGCTTTAAAAAAGTAGCACTGTTAGCAGAGCCCAGACAAGGTGGGTTGCCGCATCACGAGTACTCGAGAGAGCTAGGAAGCTGACGCTTACCACGGGTTTCAGTTTGGAGCCTTCTTAGCGGAGCCGTGTTGCAAATCCTATTCTGCGGCAATAAAGCTTTTAACGGAACAGCGGACTTGTTAGCAGACGGCTTGGTCTTATGCACAAATAACTGAAGCTGCTTCGGAGCCTCCGTCAGGCATGGTCCTGTATCTTGTACATAGAGCATCTGTACCACGAAAATTGTTTTATAATGTGTACATCGTGATAATTTCCCCTGTCAAGTCCCGTGTCAACTCATTCTTTGCGATATTTCCGATGAAGACTGAAGAACAATTCTGCACGTTCAGTATAAGGACTTAGGCCTGTAAACGAGCATCATGCCGTATATGGTACCTATGAGCTTCCTTTTCATAACCTCAGTCCACAAGATTGAAACATGGCAAAATCATTGAGCTGCTCACTGTTGTTACGAGTGTCGAAACGCAAACTCATCTAGAATCAGTGCCTCATTATCGTTGGGATTACCCTTTGACAACCGCTATAGCCTAGGAATAGGCAAAGGTTTGAGTTCGCGCAGCTCAAGGGACAAACAGAAGTTACGATTTGGCTGGGCAATTCTGTTGGTAGTCAGGAGATGGCGATATCTGGCTTCCGCAGCTTCGTGCATCAAACAGCTTACTGTGCGCCCAAACATCGAGTTTCGATATTCGTACAGCTGACGTGGGAGCGTCATCACTTTGTAGGCGGAATCCCACTTGCATTTCCGAGAGTTAGTGACTGGTACATTGGAAATTGCGTAGATAGATACAACTGGTTACCAAGACGAGTGTACCCATACTCGATATGAGAATCAAATGAGAGGGGACATACATTTGGAACAGGTCCCAAATCCCATGTTTATGTGTTCCAAGCACAGGTTTTTCGTGTACTCCACGTGGACGGCAGGGCTGTTGTAGATATTTAAAACCAAACGCGCACGCTGTAACGTCCTGGCAATGTATGCACAATAATGACTAACTTAATTAGACGAGCTTACGAAGTATTCAATACTCTGACAGTATGGTGAGGTACGGCATGCTCTTGGACGGTCCTGAAAAGGGGAATCTGAACTTCTAGCTTCAGGAAAACAGGCAAGCGTAACCAGTACACTCGTATTGATAGTGTCAATCACTCTGGGTTCCGTGCATCATGGCAGGAGCAACCTTACCGGTACCGGGGTAGGATTCTAGTGCAAGACACACTACTTCGAGAAGTTTGTTTACATACGCTGTGACACTTGCATGACCAAAGAGGAGATTATTAAACATCAACTTGGTCCGCGCTCTCACTTGGTGCCTCATTCTTGCATGTTGCCAAATTCACATGCGTTGAGCAGTCGAATCAAGGTCATGTGACCTTTCTGATTCAGATATCGGGCTCGTTACACTTCCATGAATGGCTTTGCATTTCCGAGACGATTCCATTTTCAGCGCACCCAGGTTTCGCCGTGTCTACTGATTTTTTCTTATTGAAACTCTAAATTGCGACCCGTACAGTATCCTAACTCCACTTTAAGCGTGAACTCTAGCGACAGGCAGTATAATCCCTCTATGTTACTTTTTCAATCCTTTACAAACCCTCCGCTGCTCTTGGTTTAGATGTTTCACTCGCGCTTGGCGTTTGGTGGGGTGCGTGCAACCGCAACTGCCATCTTCCGCGCGGTTCGTCATTCACAGGCATCCCGTGGCGGAAATGGCGGAATTCCTCCGCCCTTTCAAGGTCAAAGGCTTGGAGATGGAGGAGCGTTTGCTAGCTCTCGGATTTTATCTGTTTTCGCTGCGCCAAGGGCTTCTACGTGCTTAGAAGACGTTATTCTACTGGACGTTTCAGGTACATAAACGAAGTCTCCAAACGAATCATGAAAACACTTTTCGCAAGTTTTCGATTGAAAGCGTGCCCACATCCTAGCTCCTGGTTCCTTATATTGCTCCCTTGGCCTTGCCAGGATGTTGGGGAGTATATCCCCACAAAATACTTACGAATTGTTGCACTCTATAGTATACCAGCGAATTGGTTGTACATCAAATGTATCGCAGCACTGTAGACGATGCACACTTGCAGATATGAGCTGCGCTGGTTGTGTTGCACGGGTAAGACGGGTCCTGGAAGGCCACACGGCCGTGACCGAGGCATCTGTTAATCTCACTACAGAAACAGCCCTCGTGCGTGTGGTTCTGCCTGAGGAAGACTCAGGAAGTTACACTGGAGCAATCAGGTCTCTCAGTTTGGAGTTGGCTCAGGTATGCAGTATCCGACTCCAGAAAACCACACAAATGACACATGATTATAATCTCAGGATGTAAGCAACACTTTCAAAATAGTTTTGATGCACAGTTGCTAACAGCAGCCGGGTTTGGCACCAAAGTCCGTGATCCTTCGGCGCCTTCGAGTGCAGCAAAGGCAACAATGACAAGGAAACGCGAAGAGAGGAAGGCAAAATTAGCTAATAGTACACGCGGGTTGATTCTCGCGTGGGTCCTAGCTATTACCTGCTTTGCGGGGCATGTCCTGCATTGCTGGCCGGGAATAATGTCAGCACCTCTAGTTCTGCGTATTATAGCGTCTCCAGTACTCCATGCAACGTTATCCGTGGCCACTCTTGTCGGTCCCGGGAGATCAATTTTGGTGGAAGGAAGCGAAGCTCTCTTTAAAGGCAGGCCAGATATGAATTCTTTGGTAGCACTGGGGGCTGTCAGTGCACTCGGTGTAAGTGCGGCTGCCGCAGCTTTCCCCGGCCTAGGGTGGACGACATTCTTTGAAGAGCCGGCTATGCTTCTATCGGTGGTCCTGCTGGGCCGAACGTTGGAGCAGCGAGCCAAGCTAGAGGTGTGACGTTGTTACTGCCTTAGCTGGAATAGCTCTATTGCATAATGCGAATGTAACCAATTCAGTATATTCAATCTGTTCGCACTAGCAACTAAATCCATTACTGCTGCTTGTTCTGGGAGTGTCGCACTGAGTACTTTTTGGTCGTGAAATCAACCCGCATCGGTATTGAAAACATATTTCACGTGGTATGTGTACATAAAAAATCTGTCTATTTCAGCTGAAGATTCCCTCAGCATTTGCATCTTTATATTTTTCACGAACAACAGCTTGATGGTGTGCAGGCTTCAGCTGACATGGTGGCTCTGTACGAGTTACTACCACCTCAGGCCCGGATAGTTTTACCGCAGTCAAATAATACAGTAGATGTCCCTGCAGAAACTATCAGCATTGGCGACGTCATAAGAGTGCTTCCAGGAGATCGGTTACCTGTCGACGGTGTTGTAATCTCGGGACGAACGACTGTTGACGAGTCCGCCATCTCGGGGGAACCTCTACCAGTAACCAAAACAGAGGGAGACTTTGTGACAGCTGGAACTGTAAATATCGATGGTACGAAACCCTGTGAATATCGCAAACACGGGAGAATTCGGAGCAGTTACCGTACTCAAACAATTATCGGATGGGGCATATATCTCACAAATTCGACTGAAAGTCTGTAACAGATCTCACGAATTCAATCCTATACATCAATAGGAAGCACTTTTGATCTTACATTTCCATGTTAAATTATATGCGGCCGCGGGTTCCGTGCC
>JAULKQ010007560.1:0-13716 GCA_032356285.1 Smithsoniella earleae | reverse complement strand
GTTTGCCCCTGGTTTCGCCGAGCGTGTTATGGAGCCGTATGCCGAAGCCTGCCGACGTCCTGAGCACGCACACCGCAAGCGTCCTTCGAACGAGCCTCGCCCTGGTTGCCGTCGCGCTCGTCTCTTCGGCCCTCACTCCCGTGCCTTCACAGGCCGGCTCGGTCGACGTCGACAAGGACACGCGCAAGTGTATCGCCGCTCTCAACCGCCAACTCGGCAAGCTCGACGTCAAGGTCGCCAACCAGGTGCATCACTGCGTCAAGGCTCACGCGCTCGGTAAGACCCTGGATAGTGACGACCCCGGAATCACCACCGTCAGCGACTGCATCGACGGCGACCGCAAGGCAAAGATTGCCAAAGCCGCCGACAAAGCGCGCACCGTCGCCGATCGCTCCTGCATGGGTCCGCCCCCAGCCTTCGCCGCCGATGACGTTGAGGAAGTCATCGACGCCGGCTCGTCGCTCGGCCGAGGGCTGGCCCGCGACCTCTTCGGCGCCTCTCTCGACGCGCTCGTCACGCGAGACGCCGACGCCGCCGCCTCTCAGTGCCAGCGCGACACCTGGAAGGCCGTCGCCAAGTGCACGAAGAAGCGCCTGAGCGAGTTCTTCGTGTGCAAGAAGAAGGGCCTGGCGCGCGGGACGATCGCCTCTGCCGCTGACCTCGAAGGTCTCTGTCTGATGCAGGGCGGCAATCCACAGACCGGTCAGGCGGACCCGAAGGGCAAGATCGCCAAGGCCTGTAGCGATGCAGGTAAGGGAATCGGCAAAGCCGTCGCTAAGCGCTGCGGCCCGGTGACTGGAGACGAGGCCTTCCCGGGATGCGCCGCAGCGCCCGATCTCGTCGCCTGCCTCGACGCCCTGGCGGCGTGCCGCGTGTGTCGGGCAATCAACGCGGCCGACGGTCTGACACGCAACTGCGACCTCTTCGACGACTCGAGCGACAACGGGTCCTGCGGCTGCGGCGACGGGATCCTGACCGCAGCCGAGGAATGCGACGACGGCAACAGCATCGACGACGACGAGTGCTCCAATGCGTGCACCGCGCCAGTGGGCCCGACGACGAGTTGCCTGACCATCCTCGGCGACTCTCCCAGCGCTGGCGACGGCATGTACCAGATCACGCTGCCGAGCGGTCCGGCGCCGGTCTACTGCGACATGACCTCGGCCGGGGGCGGCTGGACACGCGTCGGCGTCCTCGATGGCGCCACGACGTATTGCACCAACGATGGCTTCACGGACCTGCGCGCGGAGCCCGGCGCCAGCGCGGGCAAGATCCCCGACGTCGACGTCCAGGCGCTGATGTCCGAGGTGCCCGGCTCGCCGGTGGAGATCCTTTTCTACGTGCCGGCCGACGGTCGCTTCATCTGGCGCGACCTGATCGGCCCCCTGGACTTCGACACTTCCAGCCGCCACACGTCACCGGCCCACTACTGCTCGAACTGGCAGTGCGACGGCGGCGGCAGTAGCTTCACGCTGTGCTCCTCGGAAGGCTCGGGGTGCCCGGTGACCGGTCACGGCGGCGCGGGTGCGATCTTCCGAAAGATCTACGTCGACTACGACGCCGACGGCCTGCGCGGAGGTCTTCACACGAACGGCGGGCTCTGCGGGCTACCGAATTACAATGGGGAGCCGATCTGGGTCTTCGTCCGCTGACGAGTGGCGTCATGAAGTGCCTATTGGTCCAGGTCCCCAGGTAGCCGGCACCATGACCGGGGGGGCATAGCCTGGCCCCCAGGGGGCCAGAGCGTCGTACGCGGTCAAGTTGAGTCGAAGCGACCAGGCGACCGACTCCGGAGAACCCGGGGGGATTCACTTCGAGTTCCTCGAGCTTGTCGATGATGGCGTCCTCGACGAATCGGTTCATTTTCGGTCCCCGTGCGTCGCAGATGCGGTCAATCGCTTCTTGGACGCGAGCGTCGATTCGGGCAGCGAGCTGAACTTGCGACATGGACGACCTCCTCCTCAATCCTCAGTCTTTCGAGGGTCGCACGTACACCGTCTTCGTCGAGCGCAGGGCTGTGCAGCAACGTAGTGTTCGACCCGAAAGCGTCGATGAGAGTCAGCGGGGAACAGCGGAGCTCATCTCCGGTCTAAAAGTCGCCCTTCAAGTCGGCGCGCCACAAGCGGTTGGCTTCGTCCGCTTCCGCGAATGGCTCGGTATACGGAGGTGTTCGTCGCTGCGCCCGCGGCCGCTGCGAGAGGCCGTACGTGGTGACCCTTCGCGTCGTGATCAAGGAGTACGTCGAGGCCGAGATTCCCGAGAGGGCGGCACCCCGGTTGAAATACATGAGCTGGTAGGCGACTCGTGTAGGAACTTCGCCCGGATCGTGAAGGACGGTGTCGTCTACGAGGAACATGCGGGGAGATGGTTATGGTGGCGGGCCTTCAGAAAGGATAGGCGGGCTCGAAAGGTGACGCTGGATCTCGAGCAGAGACGCGCATTGGATCAAGACGGCTACGTGGTCCTTCGAAACTTGCTGCCCCTGCCGACACTGGGGCGCGTCGTCGCTCGGTTGGAGGAGTTGTGGGATCTGGAGGGCGAGCGGGCTGGACGGGAGAACTACATCGAGCCGGGTGTGCGGCGCCTGGCCAACTTGGCGAACAAGGGCGACGTATTTCGCGGGATCTTTGCCCATCCCCTGGTGCTGGAAGCCGTCGAATCCGTGGTGGGGCCGGATCTCCGGTTGAGCATGCTGAATGCGCGCGAGGTGCCGCCGCAGCGCCACAGCGCGCTACAACCGTTCCACTGCGATACGGACAACGGGCGTGTGCCTGACGGGTCGGGCTACTTCAGCTGCACTGCGGTCTGGATGCTCGATCCCATGACGGCCAGCAACGGGGCAACCCGCGTCATTCCGGGAACACACCGAACGGACCGAGTTCCTGCCGAGGGCCTCGATGATCCCTACGCCGGTCATCCCGAGGAAGTGTCGCTGGCTGGCCGAAGTGGCGATGTCGCCGTCATCAATGGCCACTGTTGGCACGCGGGCGGTCTCAATCACACGGACCAGCCGCGGCGGGCCATCCTGGCCCATTACCTGCGGGCGGACGTTCCGCGACCGGCCGACCGCCGCCAGCGCGTGTCGCGCGCCGCTCGAGCGAAGATGTCGCCACGTGAGCTGGAAGTGCTGGGTTTGGACGAGAAGCACTACGGTGCTCGGGCGAAGATGGCGTTGTCGAAGGTGGTGGGAAGGCTGAGGAGCAGGCTCAAGTCGTAATCGCGGTCGATCGGGAACGGCGCTTGGACCTCAGGCCTTCGCGGCCCACAGCTGCGTTGTGAGTGCGCCCGTCAATAACCCGCTCTGGTCGGCGCCGGCCAGGTGATCACGGCGAAGGGCCGCGAAGCGTGCTCCGTCGATCAGGCCTACCGATGCGAGCGCACGTTCGGTGAGCACGTCTTCGGCCCACCCCGGCAGCCGGGGCTTGTGCCACCATGCCGCATGCGGAGAGGCTAGTCCCTTCTTTGCGCGGCGGAGGGTCGAACGTGGCAGCGTGCCCGCCATTGCGTGCCGCAAGAGCGCTTTGCCGGGGCTCAGGCGGGCTGGAAGCCCGGCCACGCGGGTCCACAGACGATGATCGAGGAACGGCGGACGAGCCTCCACGCCGTGAGCCATGCTCATGCGGTCGACGGTGAGGTTGATGAAGGCCGGCAGACGACCGGCCACCTCCAGGAGGGTGAACTGATCGAGAGGGGAGCGCCCCTCGAGGCGATCGCCGGTGGCGTCTCTGAAGCGGTCGCGGACCGGCGCCGGGGAACGCCCGAGCAACTCCGATACGTCGGCGGGAGACGCGACTCGAATCCACTCGACGTATCGGTCGACGACGTCGGCCGGCTCGGCGGCCAATACGCGCCGTGCGGCGGCGGACATCGGACCGAGCTGGGCGATTCGTCGCAGCACGCGCGGCCACCGCAGGATGGACCGCGCCCACCGGTCGCCGGTGAACCAGTGGTAGCCGCCGAAGAGCTCGTCCGCTCCCTCTCCGGTCATCACCACCTTGATGCCCTCCGACCGACAGGCTTGGTAGAGGTGATAGATCGGCACTGCGGTGGCCGCGCACTGCGGTGTCCCGAGGTGGCGAACCACTTCGGGGAGCTGGTCGAAGCCGCACTCATCGAACGTCACGCGATGGTGCTTCGACCCGAGCGCACGGGCGACCCGAGAGGCCTCGTTCGCTTCGTCGTAGGCCGGGTCCGCGAAGCCGATGGTGAACGTGTGGATGGGCGCGTCCGAATGCTCCGTCAGCAGTCGCGCCAAGGAGCTCGAGTCGATTCCCCCCGCGAGGAGGGCTCCCACGGGGACGTCGCTCGTTCGCCAGGCCGCGACGGTTTCCCGGAGCTCTTCGCGCAGCTCCTGCGCGTCCGGTCGACGTGGCGCGACCGCTTCGCGGGAGGTGTCCAGGTCGAGTTGCCACCAACGATCGATCATGACGGTTCCGCTCTCCCACACGAGGCGGTGGCCGGGCGCCAGCGTCTGCACGCCCGCCCACGGCGTCGACGGCGGCGGACAGAACGCGACTTCGAGGATGGTTGCCAGTGCAGCGAGATCCGCGCCTCGGGGAAGGTCCGGCATCACGGCGAACAGCGCCGCCGGCTCCGAGGCGAAGCCGAGCCGATCCCCGCGGCGCGCCCAGAAGAGCGGCTTGATCCCGAATCGGTCGACCGCCAGGAGCAGCCGCTGCCGCTCGCCATCCCACAGAGCCAATGAGAACATGCCCCGTAAGTGGGACAGGAACTCCTTGCCCCAATGGATGTAAGCGTTCAGCACGATCTCGGTATCGCAGCGGGTTCGTAGCACTCGGCCCGCCGCTTCGAGGTCGGAGCGCAACGCCGAGGCGTTGAAGATCTCGCCGTTGAAGACCACTGCCGTCGTTCCGGACGCGTCGGTCATGGGCTGGTGGCCGTGCTTTGGATCGATGATGCTCAACCGGGCCGCGGCGAACCCGACACCTTCGGCCGACCACGCTCCCTCGTCATCCGGCCCGCGGTGGCGCATCGCTTCGATCGCCGCGGGCAACCGGGAAACGACATCCCGGTCTCCAGCGACGCCCGCTATCCCGCACATACGCTCACTCCGAGCGGTTCATCGGGCCGTCGGGCTCGGCGGAAAACGATAGGTCGGGGTGAACCCGGTCGATAGATCGTTGGGCTCGTGGTACGGCGCCCCGTCCAGTGTCAACCACGCGTGGCCCGTCAGCGTGGAGGATGGATGTGCACCTGTACGCTTGGCTCCGAACTGTACGACGACCGGGATCCCGGCCCGCCGCAGGACCATGTAGCGGACCAAGGAGCGTCGCAGGCACAACCCGAGCGGCGAGTCGCGGTCGAGCAGGGCGGCGAGGTCGGCGAACTCTCGTAGCTCGTCGCCCGACCATTCACTCTGACGGACCTCTGGTGTGAGATCGGCCATCGCCTTCGGTAGCGGTTGCTCGAGAATCCGAGGGAGTTGCGGACTGAACGTCCGCAGCTCGGCAAGCAGCGCGCGATGCCGTGCGAGGGCGAGCCGTGGCAACAGCTTCAGCGCTCGAATCGCATGTGACAGACGCGTCACGCCGTCAACCGACTTCTGCCAGCCGATCCGCGCACAACCGGGTCGCGAGGTCGGCGAGATCGGCGATTACGACGGAGAGCTCCGCGTCGTATTCCGACGCGATCGCCTCGGCGTGTTGCCTGAGGGTTTGTCCACCGTCGAGGCGCTGCCAGAAGACAGTCCCGACCTCGTTCAGCGAGAAGTATGTGCCGCTTTCCAGGTCGATGATGATCGCTTCCCCGGCCGCGACCTCGAACGTGGTACGGTCCGACCGGCGCAGTACCGTGTGCTCATTGACATCCATCGCTTACGTGGCCCGTTCGTAGCACAGTGCGCGACCGTTCGCGCGGTCGACGAGGTGGGTGTAAGAGGTACGCGCCATGGCGTCGAGCTGGGACCTTCATGGCCTCACGGTGTCGATCGACGGAGACGACGCGGGCCGTACGGCGTGGGAATCGATCTTCGCCTCCGTGCCGCGGACGCGGGGCACCGGCGAGGCGATTCGTTGTCGGATCCGAATCGTCGCTGAGGCGCCGGAGCCTCCCGGTGGGGCCCCTGACTTCGCGCAGAACGATCTCATTGCCTACTACGTGCGGGACGCCTCCGTGTGCGCTCACTTCCCGCGGTTCGGTCGGGTCGAGATCGACCTGGCGCGGGCTACGAGCGTTCTCCAGGTCGTCCCCGACGCGCTCGATACCTACGGCGTTGTAGAAGATCTCGTGGCGATCGCACTTTCCCCCCATCTGCGTCGGCGACGTCGTTTCCTGATCCACGCGTTCGCGGCCTGCCGCGCAGGGCGAGCAGCGCTGATTGTCGGCGGAGTCGGTGCCGGAAAGACGACCACTGGAATGAGTTTGCTCGACGCCGGGTGGAAGCTGCTGTCGAACGACTCTCCACTGGTGACGGGTGGCGGGTCGATCCTGAGCTATCCCGGGCGCCTTTCGGCGTTTCCCGACGCGTTCGCGCGCTTTGGCAGCACGCGACACCTGGCTGGGAGTGCAGTCGCCACCGCCGGGCGAGCCAAGATCGTCGTCGCCGCCGACTCGGTGTGGCCCGGTGTGTGGGAGAGAAGTGCACCGGTGGGTGTGATCCTGTTTCCTCACGTCGAAGCGAGCTCTGAACCTCGCCTCGAACCACTCGACGAAGCCGAAACGATTCGTCGGTTGATCCCCCACGCGATCGAAGGGTGGGACAAGCCCATGATCGCGCCGCACCTCGGGGTGCTCCGCGAGTTGGCGGGCGCCGCTCCCGGATTCACGCTACGACTCGGGGGCGACGTCTCGCCGGTGCCGGCCCTCATCGCGTCCGCGCTCGGAGACCGATGACAAACGCCGCCATGTATCGGTGCGGGTGAACGCCAGCGCCGTGCGCCACACCCGCCAGCGAGTCACCAGGTCTGGTGCCCATGCGGCCGCCGCTGCCCGGTCGGTGAGCCCGCGGCGTAGCCGGGTGCGCAGGTCGGGAATTGCGCCTTGCTGCGTTCGGCGCAGGACGTGTTGCAACCCCACCGATCGAACGGTCCTTCGTAAGGAACGGGGCAAGGCCGCCCGCAGTCCCCACCGAGCCGCTTGCGGGACGGGAGCGTCCAGCAGATCGGCTGCAAGCTCGAGACTGGCGAGCACGTGCGCCGCCGCTCCGCGGGCGATGGCTCGCGCCACCAATACGTCCCAGTCGACGGTCTCGCGCTCGGTGAAGATTCCGAGATCGATCAGCTGGACCATGGAGGGCTGGCCCATGATCAAGTTGAACGAGAAGTGCACGCACAAGTGGAGAAGGGCGTCTTCGGCGCACAAGACGCGGCATGGCCGGCCACCGATCTCGATCTCGACGGCTCGATCCCGCACGCCGGGCGTGATGTCGACTTCGAGCCCGAACCAGCGCTCCTTCAGTGAGCCGTGTGGTTCGACCATTCGCTCACCCTCGCCGGACAAGTAGGGATTCGGGGAGGGGGCCGCGGCGTCGACGCGCTGCCAGGTGCTGGTATGCTTGACGACTCCAGGCCCACGGTCGGGCGAGCGAAACCTTCCTCGATAGTCGAGGTCGGCCAGTACGCGTTCGGCGATCGTGAGCTCGTCCGGCGCGAACAGGACGTCGATGTCGTTCATCGGACGCAGGGCCGGATCGTCGTAGACCCGTTCGGCCAGGTGCATGCCCTTCAGCACGATCGGATACAACCCGGCCTTTTCCCAGCCCTCGAGCAACTCGATCAGCTGCCGACGGTTGGTCGCGTACCGCTCGGTGTGCAATCGATGGTTGCTCGCCAAGCGCGCGCGGACTCGCGCCGGCGCGTGCTCGCCGAGCCGTGCGTACAGCAAAGGCGCCAAGCCCATGACCAGGGCTCGGACGGTGAGGTCGTTCCAGTCACCGCCGGCCGCTTCGAACTCCCGGACGAACGCTTCGGGCTCACCCCGGGGAGCTACCGCAAGCACCAGATGGCGCGTGGTGTCCACGGGCAAGGTCCGGCTGGAATGGGATCGACGACCCGGTGTCGCCTAGCGTGGATCGTCGATCGGGAAGACGAAACCTCAGTGGGCGCTAAATGTGATCTGCGAGAGCTTGTCGTGCTTTTTCAGTTCCGGCTTGGCGTACGGCTTCTTCTGCTTCTTCATGTCGACCTCCAGGCTACCAGGGAAGAAACCCTTTCAGAGGGTTGGCTGTCACTGCCTAAGAGGGTGCCATATTGAAGGCGTGGGGGCTACTTTCGCGACGATGCGGTCCGGCTTTTCCTCCGGTCCGGTTCCCCCGCGATTGCCTCCCAAGAAAACCCAGCCAATACAGATACTTGTGACAGAGCGACGAGCGCCATCATCGGGACTGCACGGTGGAGCGCCGCACGTCGAAGCGGCTCGGCGAGGAGCCCGGCGTAGAACGTGGTCGGTTCCAGCTCGATGTGACCGCCGGAGGACCGGGTCCGGCCGGACCGGAACCGGTGCGCTCCGCGGCCGTATGCGAACTGTTGCCGGACGAACCTGGCCAGTCCCAGCGCGTGATGGTGCGCCACCAACGCCTGAGGCGCGTAGCGCATGCGATGTCCCCCGCGCTGGAGGCGATCGCAGAGGTCCCGGTCCTCGCCGGCCGCGCGGCGGTAGCCCGGATCGAACCCTCCGACGGCGTCGAACGTCGACTTGGCCATCGCCAGATTGTTGCTCGCAAAGAACCGGGCACCCGTGCGGTCGGGGTGCGCCGAGACGAACTCCACGAGCAGCTGGCTGACCTCGGCGAACCGGTCTGCGACCAACGCGTTGTCGGTGCGCCCGCCGACCACCAGCGCCGGGTCTTCCTGCAAGTGGCGTTCGAGTTCGATCAACCACCGCGGCGAGGGCTCGCAGTCGTCGTCGGTGAACGCGAGGAACTCTCCCCGGGCCGCCTGGGCACCGGCGTTGCGCGCTGCTCCCGGACCACGCTCCGCATGCTTCAGCAGCGTCAGGTCGATCTCTCCGAAGTTGGCCGCGATGCGATCCAACGCGGTCCGGCCACTGTCGTCGACTACGATCACCTCGAACCGGGTCGGTGGCATCAAAGAGCGGGAGAGCGCGGCAAGACAACGGGCCAGGCCCTCTGGTCGTTCGAACGTCGGAATGACGACGGAGAAGGAAGGCCCGGGGCCGTCGGTCATGGCCCACATTCGACAGGCGACGCCACCCTTTGAGCGCGCATCGCGCAATTGATAGCGCACGTCCTCGCCGAGATCGAGGTGATGATCATCGGCCGAGAGCTACCGACAGCAACCGGCGTACTTTACGTCCCTCGCGACAGGGCCTTGCCGACGAACGCGTTGAGGCTTTCGCCAGGTCGCTGCGCCTTCGCCGCCAGCCGGCGGTGCAGGGCAGGGCAGGGTCGACGCGCACGAGGAACCGACCGCTGAACTCCTGCGCCGACCGGTTCTGTGGGAGCTCGGCGCCAGACGTGATGCGTGAGATCGTCCACTTTCTCCAGAACGGGTACTTGACGCCGCAGGAGAGCCCGTAGCGCTTCTTGCGCAAGGCGGATGCCCCGGTAGATAACTTCGCCAACCCTCGTGGCCGCATTGAAGAAAATTCTACTGCTCGCCGGGGTCCTGGTCGCGCCGCAGGCATGGGCCTGGGACTACCCCGAGCACCGCGAGATCGCGATCTACGCCGTGGAGTCGCTCGATCCCGAGCGTCGCAAGGCGTTCGATGCGCTTTGGGCCGAGGCCACCGCGACCAGTGGACGGCTCTGCGAGATGGGCGCCGACACCGAGCAGACGACGGCACCCGATTGCCTGGATTGGGCCGCCGTTCCAGCCGTTGCCGGCGACCATTCCTGCTCGGCTGCCCAAGCGTTGGACACCGTGCTCGAGTCGGAGTGGATTCTCGAGGTTGCCGACGTCGGAGCGCAGCTGAAGATCGAGCTCGCGAACATCGAGGTGCGTCCGACGGCCGAGCAGGAAGCGGACTCGGACGACCCGTTCCTCGATGCGCGACGTCGCCTGGCCGACGACGCCGTCCGGGCCGAGCGCATCAACGTGCTGCGCACCTCGGATTCGAGGTTGCAGGGTGCGGATCCGCAGTACGCGACCCGTGCCGCCTCGAACAATGCGCACTTCCTGCTCGCCCGGCCGACCGTCGCGACCGACGCGGTGGCGTACGGGAGTCTCGCTCTGGAGCCGGGCTCGCCGATCAACGCGATGGGCGCGTACGGTTGGTATCATCTCCGCGCTCTGGAGAAGGCCAAGCGCATCTCGGAGGGCGGACTCACGCCCGACGAGCTACGCGCCTACGCCCTTTCGATGCTCGTAGACGAGGCGTTCGGTCTGCACTTCCTAGAGGACATGTTCGCCGCCGGTCACGTGGCCGGGAGCTGGGGTGACGCCTCGCAGCGCAAGGGTACGCAAGACCACTACAACGAGCTCGGGTTCGAGGCGACCATCTGGGGACGCCGGGGACCCGGGGTGGTCCTCATGGGGGACGCGCACATGCGTCCGGAGGATGCGGAGCTCGCCGCAGCCGCCCTCCGCATCAGTCTCGAACAAGTCCTGGACACGGCCGTGGGAAGGGGCGGGGCTCCGGAGTTCGAGCTCGAAGGCGACGTGCCGATGGCGGCGGACGACTTCGACGTCTGTCAGGCCGCCGTCATGCCCGAGGCCGACCCGGGCTGGCTGGAGGAGTCCGACGTGCACGCGTCGGTGCATGCGGTCCTGCTGACCACTCCGGTGCCGGGACTCGGCCCGGGCCTGGGCGCCCAGCCCCGCTTCCGCGCGGAAGTCGGTCCGTTCCTGGGCCTCATCGCCGCCCTCGACGGCCGCGGCACGTTCAACGGCTTTACCCCCGGTCAGGGATCGGCCGGCCTCATCGGCGGACTCGACATCGGTGCGCAAGTCGGCTTCGGCCTCGATGGCGTGATGGGAGATTCGGGAGACGGGCTCGCGTTCGCGCAGCTGGGCCTGCGCGCCGACACCGCATCGACGGCGTCCGCGGATGACGATCCGGTCACCGAGGCGTTCGGCAGCATCGGCGCTTCGATTCCTTCGCGGCTCGCTCTGTCGACGCGCTTCCGGATGCCATTCTATCTCGTTCCGGGCGACCTCCTGCTCTTGTCTCCCCTGTACCTCTTCTCTCCGGAGGCCTACACACAGATCGCGGTCACGGCGGGCAACGGCGGCCTCCTTCCCTGGCAGGCGGGGATCGCCACTTCGTTTGGGCGGTTCCAGTTCGTCCTCGGACGCGAGGTTGGCATGGCCTACTACGGTCTGCTCTCGAGCAACGACCGCCTTCTCGTGCCGTACGACCCATCGGTTGGAGACGCCAGGCTGATCGACCTCGATTCGATCCTCTTCGAGGTTCCGTTCTTCGAGTACCGCCCCTACCGATCGTACTCGAGCCACCAGAGTTCGGAAGTGCTCTTCCAGTTCTTCTTCGCGGCCGACGTGCCGACCAACGTGGACACGATCGTCCCTCCGGGCGTGACGACGGACCTGCAAGCGGTCTGGTCCCTCGGGCTCCGCTTCTCATACGACTGGCGGTACTACCCCTAGGTTGGTCGGTTTCGAGTGCGGCTGTCCGTCCCGATCATCGGAGTAGAGAAACAACGCGCTCACCCGTCGGGGGCACACGACCGTCACGGTGGAGATTTCGCGCCGTTCGCGCGATGATCGGACCCGTGTCTAGATTCGCCAATTTTCCGAAGGCCGAGTTCGACGCACGTCTCGCCAAGCTCCGGGTTCGCATGGAGGCGCACGGGCTCGCCGGACTCGTCGTCACCGCGCCCGAGAACGTCTTCTATCTGACGGGTCTCGAGCACCAAGGGTACTTTGCCTACCAGGCGCTCGTCGTTCCGCTCGTCGGCACGCCCATCTTGGTGACCCGCGCCATGGAGCGGGCCACGGTCAATGACCAGGTGCCGTGGGTGACTCACTTCGGCTACTCGGACGGCATCGCGCCGATTCCGGCGGCGCGCAGCACGAGCGAAGACGTGATCATGGCGGACCTGAGCGATGCGGGCCGGCCGGTGGGATTGCGCCCCTGGGAGATGAGCGCGGGTGTTTCGGTCAGTGGGCCCGTCGCCTCCGACGCAGACGTCCCGGTCGACAAGACGGTCGAGGCCCTCCGCGCGGCCGGTCTCGAGTCGGGCCGCGTCGCTCTCGAGAAGCAGAGCAGCTTCCTCCCGTTCGGGATCGCCATGGGCATCGTCGACCGGCTCTCCGGTATTGAGTGGCGCGACGCCAGCGATCTGGTCAACGATTGCCGACTCGTGCAATCCGAGCTCGAGCTCGCGTGCACCCGCAGAGCGGCCGCCGTCACCGATTCGATGATGCTGGCGGCCATTGCGGAGGCCGGGCCGGGCGTTCCGGAGCGAGACGTGATCGCCGCTGTCTACGCAACCATGTTTCGCCGCTCTGGAACGTATCCCGGTTTCATCCCGCTGATCCGATCCACTCGCACGATCGCGCACGAACACGGCACCTGGACCGAAGCGGCGATCAAATCGCGAGACCTGCTGTTCGTCGAGCTGGCGGGCTGTATCCGCCGCTACCATGCCCCGGCGGGGCGCCTCGTCTTCATTGGGCGGGCGCCCGCCAGCGCCTACAAGATGCAGCGGATCTGCGAACAGGCGATGCTGAACGCAGCGCAGGCCATGGGGCCCGGGGTGCTCGCGGGCGACGTGTACCGCGTCTGGCAGGAGACCATCGATGCAGCAGGGCTTCAAGGCTATTCGCGCCATCACTGTGGCTATGCCGTGGGGATTGGCTTCCCCCCGAGCTGGTCCGGGAGTGGAACACCACGTGGGTTGCGCAAAGGGTCCGACATGAAGCTTGCCCCGGGCATGGTGTTTCATCTCATGTCCTGGCTGCTGCGCACCGGTCGCGGAGACTCCTTCCTCTCCGACACCGTCGTCGTCACGGACGATGGGTGCGAGTTTCTCACCCGAGCCCCGCGCGGCGTGACGGTTCGCTGATCAGGTCGCGAGCCGGGCCGGCGAGCGCCGCCGGGCCTGCGCCTGCAAGAAGCGCGAACCCGATCAGCGCCGCGCCGAACTGCCGTCGAGACGCCTTCATCGCACGGACGATCCTATTGGCCTTCTGTCGCGACCGGGGTTTCGCCGAGATTGCGGTAGGCCGCGGCGCGCCGCTGGCGGTAGAGGGACCGCAGCGAGGCGTAGTAGTCGAGCGACGTGCGCTTGACGTCGTCGAGGGGCCCGAGCAGGCGGTAGCGCTGATCGACGATGCTGACGACCCGGACGCCGACCGCCGTCTCGCGTGAAATAGCGGCGAAGGCGTAGCCCATCGGATCCGTGAAGAAGTCGACGACGCGGCCGACGGCGTGCCGGGTCGAGGAGGGGCCCAGCAGCGGCAGCACGATATAAGGACCGGCCGGCGCCTGGTACTTCTCCAGCGTCTGGTCGAAGTCGTCCTCATGGTGCGGCAAGCCGAGGCCGGTCGCGGCGTCCGCGATGCCGCCGACGCCGGCGATGGTGTTCACGACGAAGCGCTTGGCCGCAATGTCGGCCCGGTCCCACTCGCCCTGGGCGATGTCGTTCAGGATCGTGAGCGGCAGGGTGATGTTGCGAGTGAAGTTGTAGATCAGCAGCTTGCCGGGGTCGGGCATGAAGTCCCGATAGAGCACCGCCGCTGGCCGCAGGATGAAGATATCCGCGGTTTCGTTGACGGCGAACATCATCCGGTTCGCCGGCTCGAACGGATCGTTCAGCGCCTGCACCTCGGCCCGTTC